>JAQZBX010013197.1:0-40190 GCA_029593785.1 Cabassous unicinctus | reverse complement strand
AGAATATATATATATATATATATATATATATATTTAAATTTTGCAATACAACAACATAAGGACAAACAACCCAAATAAAAAATGAGCAAAGGAATTGAATAAACGTTTCTCCAAAAAAGATATACAAGTGGCCAATAGCACATGAAAAGATGCTTAACATCATTCGCCCTTAGGGAAATGCAAATTTAAACCACAGTGAGATACCACTTCACACCCAAAAGGATGACTATTATTTTTTTCAAAATTACTATTAGTGTTAGAGAGGATGCGAGGAAATTGAAACTCTAGTGCATGGGACTGCAAGGTTGGTGGGAATGTAAAATGGTGCAGTTACTGTGGAAAGCAACATGGCAGGTCCTTGGAACGTTAAGAGAATTACCATTTGACCCAGAAATCCAACTTCTAAGTACATTCCCAAAAAGACTGCAAGCAGACTCACAAATAGATACTTGATACAATTATTTATGGCAGCATTATTCATGATAGTCAAAAGCTGGAAACAACCTAAGTGTCCATCGACAAATGAATGGATAAATAAATGTGGTACATACACACAATGGAATATTACTTAGCCATAAGAAAAAGTGAAGTTATGCGACATGCTGCAACATGGAAGAATCTTGAAAGCATTATACTCAGTGAAATAAACAAGACACATAAGGACATAAATTGTATGATATCATTTATAAGAGATGACTAGTGTGGTGGTTTGATGCTATTATGTACCCCAAAAAAATATGCTCTTAAATTTAATCCATTCTTTTTGGTGTAAACGCATTGTAAGTAAGGCCTTGTGATGAGGCTGCTTCAGTTAAGGTGTGACCCACCTCAGTCAGGATGGGACTTAATCATCTTATTGGAGTCCTTTATAAGAGAATGAAAAATTCAGACGTCAGAGAGAGAGCCAGAGAAACAAGAAGCTGAAATCAACGAAACCCGGAAGAGAAGGGAGAGAACATCAGATGCCACCATGTGTCTTGCCATGTGACAGAGGAGCCAAGCATCATCACCAGCCAGACGTTGGGAAGAAAGCATCACCTTGATGATGCCTTGATTTGGACGTTTTCCCAGCCTCAAAACTGTGAGCAAATGAATTCCCATTGTTTAACCCAACCCATTTCATGGTATTTGCTTTGAGCAACCTAGGAAATTAAAACAGGTGTTGATACCAGGAGAGTGGGATGCTGCTATTGCAAATACCAAAAATATGGGGACAGCTTTGGAATGGGGTAGAAAAGGCCTGGATTGCTTTGAAGAGGCTGCTGGTAGAAATATGGATGCTAAAGGTACTTCTGATGAGGCATTAGATGGAAATAATGAATGTGCTATTGGAAACTGGAGGAAAAGCGATCCTTGTTTTAAAGTGGTGGAGAACTTGGCAAAATTGAGTTCGATGCTGGATGGAAGGCAGAACTTGAAAATGATGAACTTGGATATTTAGCTGAGGTGATTTCTAAGCTAAATGTCAAAAATGCAGCCTGGTTTCTCGTTGCAGCTTATAGTGAAATGAGAGAAGAAAGAAGCAAATATAAAATAAAAAAGAATTCTGGAAAATTGAAAACATGCCATGAAAGTAAAACAATATTAACCCCTCAAAATTAAATAATGAATCCAAACAATGGAGATAAGTCCAAATTACTTCTGGAAGACAAAATTAAATAAATACCCTCTAACATAGAGCATATAGACAAAGGGGAGATGGAAATTGTGACAAAAATTCAGAGTCTTGGAGGATCACTCTGGTGGTCTGACATTTATCTAATAGGTTTTGCAGAAAGAAAAGGTAATAGAAGGAGGTTTTCCAGCGTGGGAGACGCAATTCTTCATATTGAAAGGGCCAAGTGCAAAACAAGATGAATGAAGATGCCCACACCTGGACACATTTTGATGAACTGCCAGAATTCCAAATATGAAGACCATTAAGAGCTTTCAGGGAGGAAAAACAGCTTACATACAAAGGAGCAACCATTAGCTTTGCAACAATCTTCTCCCTGCAGCACTGCGCGTTAGAAGACGCATCCTCAAAGGGAATGGCTGAAGAGCCATCCAAGTGGGAAGGCCCAAATACGTTGCATTGGAAATCAAGTATTTAGAATATTTAAGGCTGTGTATATCCACTCTGTAAGTTTTGCTTCAGCAAAACGAAAACTGAATACAAGAAAGAAGAAGTGCATGGGGAACAGAGAAATCGGAACTATTTATAGCTCAATTTAAATAGCTGCTGATTGAAAACTTAATCACTATCTGATTTTTATGTGAGAGGTTGGGGCAGGAAAGTGAACACATATGAAGTCCCTGGGCCTGTTCAAAGAAGCTGTAGAGTGACAGATTAATTCCAAACATAGATACAAATATTGGTGTCAATTAACATGCTAATTTTTTTAAAGTAACTGGTAAAAGATTAGAAATAGGATGCATAATTTCTGTGCACTAGAGGACAAGAATGAACAAAGCTAACTCCACAGACTCATCAAAAGCTAAGGAAAAATGAAACAAGAAAGTGTGTTAGAAAATGTAAAATAAGATGGCAAGATTATCTCCAAATATTTTATTCATGCAAAGGAATAAAATTTCCCTTCTAAATAATTCTCAGATTTAGAGTTTGAAAATCCAGGCATTGTACAAGAGAGAAAGCACAATCATACTGACTCTGAGAAATTCAAAACAAAGGAATGCGGAGAGTTATGTCAGGGGCTTTTTGTCAAATAAGCAGAGTTAAACACCCACATCTGTCTTTGCTCCTTCTGCAGAACCCACAAAATGAAAGTAAACGACAATAAAGGAATTAAAAGGTACAAATTCACAGAGAGGAAGCAGAAGTAGGACAATGATGAATGAAAGGTGACAGCGAGAATGAGTGGTTGACGGTTAATGGCAGCCCAGCAAAGAAAGTGGAAATCCAAGTCCCATGCCAGCAAGGGGCAATCTGATGGACCCCCTCAAAAAATTATCCAAGAAAGTCTTAAGAATGAGAGGCCCCAGGTATCTTGGAACGCAGGTGTGCTGGGGAATGGCTGAAAAGCCAGAGAACTCTTTAAAAATCTGTATAAACATCAGCTTCCCTCCACTGCCCTCCATCAGGCATCTCTGGCTTTCCAACTCTGGTCAGAGTCTGGAGGCTTTTCTTGAGAGAAGCTGAGCGAGAAATGTACTGAACTCAGGACCCAGGCACAGCAGGGAGTGAGGCCGGGTTCTGAAAGGGGATAAAGAGAAGGTCCACATGTGAGCAGCAGTGAGGCCTCCGTCTCCCTTCCTTGGCTTAGCCGCCAACCCTCAGGCAGCCAAGCTTATCCTTCTTCAGGAACAGATTGGAGGGTTTCCATCTGGAGAAACTGACCGGCCCGTAAGAACAGACGTTCAGATACCGATAGCTAGGGTCTCCCGGTGAAGCACCTCTGTCCCCACCAGTCGGCAACACCCCCTTTGTCCAGCTTCCAGACAGCTTTGGAAGCTGCCCTCCTACGGAAAAACGGACAATAAGGTATCACCAGAAGAGACAGAGACCAAAACAAACCAACAGAAAAATTCATCGGAAGGAAAAAAAATAAAACAGAAAGCTAAATCCTAAAATTAATAACTTTAGACAAATAAGATTATTGAACCTAGAAATTAGAACATAATTCCATAAAAATAAGCATCACAGAATATGAAAGAACTGTGGGAATTTAAAAATACAACTGTAGAGACTTAAATAGGAGGGTATAAGATCTATTCTTATCTACTGACCTAAAAGGGTTAATGAGGATTTTTTTCTCCTGGAGTCAATACTTTTTTAAATCTTGAATTAGCTTAGTTTATATTGACTTATCACTATCTTCAAACTCAGAGATTATAAAACACCTCTGAATTCCACCAAATATATCAGGCAGTTGTCCCATTCTATATTTTCCCCCCTTGAAGCCCATTTTTTCCATCTGGAGCCCACCATCTTCCCACCCCAAACTGGAGAGTTGGAGAGCCTCTGACCTTCCCATACACATGGCCTCCTTGGGAAAGAAGGCTCACAGAAGGTGGACAATGGGTCGAACGCAGGTGATGAATGAGTAATGGGTAGAACCTTCTAAGACAGCTGGTGTCTACTCTTGGATTCACCTGGTGGGTGTGCTGGTAAATGTTTAACAGTGGTTTCTGGGGGGAATCTGTATGCATAATTATCCATACCTAAGTTTGTTGTAATTTTATATGTGATATAAAAGATGTATAAACACTATTTGCAAATAGTAATAACATATATTTCACAGAATACGTTCATTGATTTTTTTTTTACTAAACCCTTATCTGTGGTTGCAATTGACAAATGGGTGCAGTTCCAATAATACTGATGGCTGTTTTCATTTGCATTCACAAGTAAGACAGAAGTGAAACAGCAAAGACATAGCCCGTATAATTTCAATCGTTCATCGGTTTAAAAACTTGGACACTTTTTCCCTGAATAAGAAAATATTTTTGAATATTGAAAGAATATTTTCTCAATTTTTTTGTGCCATTCACAGTGCAAGTGACACACTTTTATGTTTAACCTGCACATTAACATTTTCTCTGTCATTTTAAGCCTAGAAAATCAAAGCAAAATAAAAAAAACAAGCCCTGATTTCCAATATCTGTTTATTTTCATGTGTGAATATACTCCTGCCACAGTCTATTTCCGCAGAGTCGGTAGCTAGGCACAGTAGCACGCCAGGACCTCTATTTTCACAATAGATAGGAAGGTACGGATTTTGAGTATTGTACCTTTATTTTTAATATAATGTGTTTGTCAGTTTATATAGTTTAGTTTTTAACAATGGCTGTGTTTAACAACCAGCTTGCAAAAAACAGTTGGATCTCATGAGTCGTTGCAGGCTGGCTCTGGCACACCACTGGATTTCAGTACTTCAACCCCTCATACTTCTTTTCCTTCTCCAAGCCGCTTTACTTCTTCCCATCCAATCCCACAATGTAGCACTTTTATATATTACACAAAATTGCTCAGTAACGACATCCTATGTTTATCTATTCCTGCCAACTTCATGTTAAATCCCTAAAGAACAGGAATTATGTTTTAAAATTTTATATTTTCGCTTACCACCACCCTACAAAGATGCTGGAACAATGTTGAGCATTTGACTGGTGCTTAATAACCAAACATTTGTTGACTTGCTGGTCAGTAGATTTTGAGGGAGAACATTCTAACAGTACAATTTACTAGGAAAGTAAATGCCTGAGTCAGCTGTGGAACCGCCTCCTTTGGAGGTCTTTAACAAGAGAATGGCTGTTTTCAGAGGTGATTTTGGAGTCGTTTCTTTTCTCCTGGAAATCGGGGCTCTCAAAATCTTCAACCGTTCTCACTTCAAGTATTTTCTTACTCTATATTCTTTGTTCTCCCACTAATCAAGAAGATTCAGGAAAACTTTACTTTCTGTGGTTTGAACAGTTTTTTTTAAGTTCATTGAATATGCGTTTTTCAAGCTGACTCGTCCCCCTCATTCTGATCTCAAGCTACGTCTGATCTTCCGATTCTGAGATGCTGGAAACAGTGTGGGAATGAGCCGCATTTTTTCCCTCCCAATGGTGGTGAGTCAGTTCTCCACATTTTCCTGCCGGCTCTGACTCTTTTATTCTATGCATGTTTCTTATGGTCCTGTGATGGGACACCATTGGAAATATTGACACATTCGGTTAGTTTCCAGCGTTTTTCACCTGCTCTCTAACTTTTACCATCGCAAACCTTTTTGCTTTATATTTTCAGAATCCACCACCCCAATTTAAGCAACTCAGTGCTACAATAATCCAGGCCGAAAAGGTGAACCTCCTGCGGAACGAGGTGCAGTTCAAGCACGAAGAGAGTTACAGAAAAGCCCTGGTCACCATCAAAGATGATCTGAGATTAGTTGAAGGTACAGACATCAAGGAGAGCCTTCAAGACCAGATCCGGCAGTGGTTCATCGAGTGCAGGTGAGCGTGAGACGCGTGGCCGCAGACCCAGGCAGGCTGTTCTCTAGAGGTTGAGGCTGTGACGGTTTTAGAGCCCAGGAGCGTAGTGATCCCAAGCCAACAAGTTTCTTGGCTTTACTTTCAGAAGTGAAATGTCAAGGATAGAATTTAGGAATTTTATATACAATGAGATTGCTTTATGTCCCCTTTTTGGAAACATGGCCCACGTAGTGCTTCCAAGACCTATGGAATTGGACTTCATGGATGGCTACAGGGCCCAAGGATGGGGTAGGGTTTCCCAGGCCAGGTGTGTCCTAAAGCCAGAGGACCCAGCAGAGGACTGCTGCCCTTCCTTGGCCCTGGGCTTGGCTGGCCTCGCTGCCTGTGAGGAGCTCCACATCCTCAGTCCTGGTCCCTCTCTGTGGTAATCCTTCGAGGTGACTCTGACGCCTGCACTCACGGCCTCTCTGCACTGATGGGGTGGGGGTGGGGGTTCTGGGCACAAGACCCAGGTGTTCACATTCTCAGGGTCATCGCCTTTTTAAATGCCCTTAAATGAAATGTCATTTAAGACGTTTTCAAAAGATGACTTTTGCAGAGAATTCTTTATTAGCGCATTTTTCCACACAGTAAAACACTTGTTGTAGGTACTCTACTTGGGACAGTTTTAAAAATGTGTTTGATTTCAAGAGGAGAAGGGAAAAGGGGAGATTGTTGGGATGAGTCGTAGGAACTGTGGGAGACAGACTTGGCCCCCGGCTTTCTTTGTGGGTATCACACCAAGTCAGGCAGGTTTCGAGGTGCTCAGTCAGAGCCAGAGAGTTTAACTGTTGGCGATTGAAAAGCAAACTTCCTCTCAAAAAGTTCTACTGAAAGATTTTCATACTGTGGTGGGGGCCTCTAAGCTGTCCTCCAGGGACCCCCACCTCCTGACAGGCCTGCCCCCCGGGGGTGGGAGCTGGACCTGGCAATTCGAGGGGCCGTCTGTCCCTCCCGTCCTGCCCGCCCCCCTCTCAGCTCTCCCCTGCTTTCTCGCCCGTGGGCTCTGGGGAGGTCAGCCGGCTGCCGTGTGGTGAGGGAGGGTCCGGAATGGTCAGCAGCAGCCTGCGAAAAACTAAACCCTGCCCCGCACCCCGGTGTGAGCCGGGGAGTGGCCCCTCCCCGAGGCGAGCCCTCAGAGGAGACCACTGATGGCCTCGGGAGAGCCCAGGGACAGCCCTGCCATGCCTGGGCCCCTAGCCACAGAGCCTGCGAGATGACACACGTTTGTCGTTTTTAGGCACTAACTTTTGGGATAATGTGTTACACAGCAATAGAAAATTATATAGATAATATAATATCATAATAAATTACATAATAATATATAATATATGTATACACTGATTTAGGAAAAACTAAATTATTATAAACTTCTCGTGTCAACCTTTATTGCTTCAATAATACCTAAATTTTATGGCAAAGTCTTTTCATGAATAAATATTTGATGTAACAACTGCAAGTGTTTGATTAGGGAGTTCAGTCCTTTACTAGAAATGCAATTTGACGATTTTTGAAACTTCAAAATTGGTAAAATGTGTGAGTTATTCTTGTCACATCATATTTATCAAGGACAATTTATATAGCACACATATTTCATAGGGTGTATTTTAAATGGAAGGGATATTTAAGATGAAACATTTGACATTCAGTAAATTCTATACAGAGGCCAGGAAAAGCAGTGGCGGGAGGAGTTGTGTGTATATATATACATATGCATGTATCTGCTCTTTCTTTGCTTTATCCATTTCCCTCCTCATTTTTCATCCTGGTGTGGTTTCATGAGTGCATCCATGTGTCAAAACATAGCAAATTGTACTATGTTTAAATATGAGCAGTTGTACCTCAAAAATTATCAAGTATATTATTTCTCAGTAAGGCTCTTAAAAATATATCAAAGCAATAGAATTATATCAACAAACGCTCCAGTCTTTTAGCTCTTAAAAGTAGCACGTTGTTCTGTTCTCCAGAATACCGAAATCCCGTTTTCCAATCACTAACCTTGCTCTCCAGCTTCCCCTCCTGCTTAAACTTGCCGGCTGTAGCTAAGCTTGCCCCGTGTCTCCTGGTTAAAATAGTGTCCTCCGGGGCGACGCGGTGGCAGCTGAGCGCCTGCGCTCTGTGAAGGGCCTGGCCCCTGCTCTCTCTTCCTCTGTGGCATCTGAGAGCAAAGGGCAGTAGCAAACCCTGGCACCGGCACTGGGAGCTGGGCCGAGGGAAGGGGACCTGGGCTCAGTGTCCGGCGCCTGCCTGCTTTCCAGGGGCGCGTGGTGTCCAGCAGGCAGACCTGGGCCAACAGGGCTGGTCCAACAAGGAGAGGCAGCCCACCTGGTTGGGGCCTTCGCCGTGCAGTCACGCCTTTTCCCTCTGCCTCCCCCGTCTTGAGTTTGGGCGCCCACTCCCCTGGCCTCGGAGCATCCGTGCCCTGCACAAGCACAGGTGGGTGCCATGCAGCAGCCTTGGGGACAGGTGGGCTCCCTCACACCCCCCACTCCACCCCCACGTGGCAGAGAGAAGGTGCACTGGCCAGATGGTCCTCAGTTCTCTTTACCCCTCTTTGGCTGAGACCCCGAGAGGGTGGTGCTCAAGCACCTAGGCTGTGTCCCTGCTCGCCCACCTTCTCTCCCCTTCCCCGCCTCTGGGCGCACAAACTCCTGGTCCTCAGCGCGGAGAGCTGACCCTCAGGAAAGCCGTCCTGCCCCCTGCCCCCGGAACTCCCCCGTTTCCTGGTGCTTGGCAAGCGCCCTCCGCGCTTCTCCTCCAGGCAGCTTTGCCCAAAGATCAGAAATGCCAGCTGTCTGAGCTGGAATCCTTGGTCCCCACCAGATAGCTGCGTGGCCTGGGGCGAGTCTCTGAACTTCCCTGGGGTCAGTTGCCCCGTCTGCAGTATGGGCTCAAGAACCGGACCTACGTGGTGGGTTGTTGATAAACGCGGAGGCTCAGGCCCCTGTCTGAGCCGTGGTTAGCTGTGATGCCCTGGAACCGTCTGCTCTCTCACAGGCCCCCTCTTCCAGATGAGCGGGGAGCCCCATTTGGACTGTGTCTAGTGCTAAGGGAAGGGCCTGATACATGAATTTCACATGTCAGAGCGAATTGTGCAAGCTCACGTACTGCAGTGTTTATTTATTAAGTTACACAGCTGTGCTGGGAGGAAACACACTGGGGATAATCTTGTGCAACTGCAGCCACTGAATTGTAGCTGGGAAGGCATCACTTGAGGAGAATCAAGTCTCCCGATTTGTCACTGGATTGTAATCAAAACCTTCATTTTCACTGTAAATGAAGAGTATGTGCCCTGTGTTTATGAACTTCCTTAACAGTAGCTTCCCCCATTTTCTCATGACATCAGAGAATAGACACTCAAAAAAATGTTTTCTAGGAATAAAAGGATTATTTTTTCATAGACATTTTAAATCTCATTTATTAAGTGACAAAAGCAAGTTGAAAGCACTATCTACAATTATAATCCCAAATAAGTTTCATGTACATATATATTCATACACATGCATTTAATTATTAAATATATGTTTGTATGTGCATGGGAAATTTCTGGAAATATACACAAGAAAACTTAACATGGCTACCTCTGGAAACCTCTGGTGTTATTTATTATTTTCTATTCTTCGATACTGTTAGAAGTCTTTTCTTCAATAACTATTATTTTTGTAATAAAAGTCCTCGTATTAAATATTAGGAGAAAAAGAAAGAAAAGTAATCGATTTTGGATCATCTAAAATCAAACATTTCTAAGTTTTAAAAATCCTAAATTTGAGGAAAGCAGATTAACCCAATGCCTTCACAACAGTTTTGGAAATTGTCTTGATGAAAGAATGGAGGGACGTGGGGTGGGGCTGGCAGTCAAGGCGACCCGAGGCCGGGGGTCATGGGGTACAGCTGCAGCCCCTCCCATCACCTGGGAGTTGGTCCCTTGAGCTGCACCCAGCGTTTATGGGCTTCCTTTGAAAACTCAGCTCCGCTGGCCGGTCCCCTCACTGTACCCTGCTCTCCCGCCCTGACAGTTTGGAGGCCGAGCTGGCGCAGCTTCATGATACTCTGGGTGTAATTCACAAAGATGTAAAGAGTCCTCTTCTTGAAGTAAAGTAATTGGATTACATTTATCTGATTGTCTTGGGAAAAATCCTTTTCCTTGCTTTTTTAAACCAAAGACAAATAAAAGCAAATATTATCTTTGGAAACATGAAACATGATCAGTCTTCAGGACAAACACCCAAAGACACAAAATGACAACTTAATAATTTATTAGAAGTTACAATTAATATAGCTCCCACAATTCAGAATATTTATTCTTACCTCATTCAATCAATATTTATAGTTGCCAAAAGGGATTGCACTGGGATTTATTTTTAAGTTAATTTTTAAATTATTTTTGAGGAAGTAATTTTTTGTAACGGTAAAAGTAATGCATCCTCATTGCAGAAAATTTGCAAGGTCGAGAAGAAAGAACACTTAAATTAGCTATCCTTTCTCCATACAGAGATAGCTACTGTAAAATAAACTTTGGTAAATTTTTTTCCAGTCTTTTTCTTCTATGTATGTATTTTAATTACAGATTTATGAATCCTTTTATAATTTTTTAACTTCTTATTCTGAAATAATTATAAGATTCAAGGGTGTTGCAGATATCATGCAAAGAAGAATCCCATGGACCCTTCAATCCATTTCACCCCCTTGGTTACATCTTAACTCTATTACAATAATGTCAAAACTAAGAAACTGATGGCGGTGCATTGTGTGTCTGCAGTTGTATGTCATTTTGTCACATGCATAGATTCCTGTAACCAGCACTGCAGTCAAGACTGAGAACTTGCCCCATCACCCCAAAGATCTCTGTCTGGCCACCCCTTGATGGTCACACCCACCCTTTCCTCCACCAACCCTAACCTAATTGGTGATTACGCTTCAGGTGTGTATTCAGTAACCATGGTAACAGGAGCTGACATGTGTTGGGTCTTTTCCTGCACCAGGGACTCTAAGTGCTTTGTGTTTGGGCTCACTTTCTCCCTGCATGCATTTGCCAGTGCTGCCGTAACAAAGAACCACACAACAGAAATTTAATCTCTCCCAATTCTGGGGGCCAGACGTCCAAATCCGGTTCCACTGAGCCAAAGTCAAGGTGTCGGCAGGGCCCTGCTCCCAGAGGCTCTAGGGGGGGATGCCGTCCTCGCCTCTCCCAGCGTCTGGCAGCTGCTGGCATCCCACGGCTTGTGGCCCCATCATTCCACTCCCTGCCTCCAGCCTCTCATGGCCTCCCCGTCTGCTGTGTGCATCAATTCTCCCTCTGCCTCTCTCTCATAAGGCCGCTTGTGATTACATTTAGCATCTACCTGAATAATCCAGAATAATCTCCCCATCTCAAGATCCTTAATTTAAGAACATCTGCAAGGACCCTTTTTCCATTTAAGGTCACACTGACAGATTCCAGGGAATAGGAGCTGCGATCTTTGGTGGCCATTTTTCAGCACCCTTGTGAGCTGAGGATTCTGATCCCGCCCACTCGTAGCATTCATAACGACGGAAAAAATTCAGAGGTTTGAATTACTCTAATGCAACACTGTCCGATGGGACACTCCTCAGTGATGGAAACAGTCCATATCTCAGCTGTCCAGTACAACAGCCCCTAGTCACACAGGGCTGTTGAGCACTAGAAATGTGCAACCGAGGCCCTGGGTTTTTAGTAGAATTTCCCTTCATTTAAATATGAATGTAGATAGGCACATGTCACTAGTGGCTGCTGGACAGCACGGCCACGGCGGCCCTGTATTTTCACAGAACATCTTGCTATCTGCTATTGCTCTTGGCTGTGCAGTGTCAAAAACTGTCACTTAAGTTTCAGGACTCACTGAGAAGCTTCATTGTAAAGACTCTCAAAGGGGTCTTGGCAGTTCTTGTAACCAAGAGCGCTGATGCCCAAATAGACTCACTGGCCCATGGTGAATCCATGGGGCCGTGGCCTCGTGTCCCTGAAGGCGACATCAGAGCCCACCTGAGTAGCTGCCGTCTCTGAAAACCAGAACTGATTCCAGGCCTTGGGGTCTCTCTGAATGAAAACGCCAGATAGCCCTCTTGTGGAGCACTGCCATTCCTTCCCACCATCCTTGCTTAATTTGTTGAAAATACATCTGACTGCCAGCTCACCCTTTGATCTAGACAGAAGTAACAAGTAAGGTGGTAGCTGCAGGATCAGCCCAGGCGTACTTGTCCTCTGATTCTAGCAGACTTTTGTAAATCCATAGAAGCTTGAGGAATCTGGAAGTTGCCCGAGTTTGTTAGCCTTTGTCTCGTTTTTAAGCCAATGTGTGATTACTCAGAAGTGATGGTTAGGGGTAGAGGCTGTGGAAGCTTCTAATTATCTTGGTCCGCAGCAGAGTGAGCCTGTTAGGAATGTAGACACAGCCTCTGCTTTCTGATCCTACCATGTGATAGCGTCTGTCATGTCCTCTATATGAACAAATGCACTGTAAATGCCACACAGAAATGATCAAGAGTGGAAACCCCAGAACCAGGGTGCCGGGTCACCTCCCAGCGCTGCCCCGCACAGGCTGTGTAGCCTTAGGCCGGTTTCTTCTTCTCTGGGCCTCCTTTTCCTTGTCTTAAAATGGGTATAGTAATGGCCCCTAGCTCACAGGTAGGCTAATGGAGGTTAATCAATACAGAGCCCATAGCACGATCGCTGTATTATTTTAAGCATATTGGAAAGCCGTCACCTCAGATACACACTTTGCAATTTGGGACATTTGACATAGCCATAGTACCCTGGGTTTTCCTGCCTGGGATCTGGGGCTTTTGTATCCATGAGGTTGGATGTCACAGCCTCAAGGTCCCTGGGGCACCAGTTTACAAAAGGAGAGGCTGAGTAGTGGTGGAGATGGGAAGAGAAAGCACTGCAAGGGGCCAGGGGAAGTGCCATAAACATGCGGGGATAATAACAGAGGGAACACAGAACATTGCCAGCATGGAATGTATGTCACGTCCCCAGGGCAGGGGAGCCACAGGCCTCTGGATCAGATTGCCTGGCTAACAGACATTCTTTCTGGAAGAAGTCTAAAGACTCTTTGCTAACTTAGTTTTCATTTTTAAAACTAAGATATAATTTAAATGCAGTAAAATTCATCCTTTCTGCGTACACACTTCTGCACATTAAGCTTTGTTTTTTTCAAGTTATGTGGGACCAGGTCGACCTATAGGACTCCCTACCTCTCATACCCCAGTTAACTCCAATCTAGGATTCCAGGAATTTGCATATGAGGGAGCGCTGGAACTAGTCTGCAGATCAAGGCAGTGGGCATAGCCCCTGTCCCAAGAGCTTCAGGCAGTGACAAGATATTTGCCGAGGGTGAGTGGTGCCTTTGGATGCCGGACAGACCTTCAGGCTTTTCTCTAAGCCTGAAAAAGTGAATGTCTCGTCTCCGTGTGGGCTCATCTACACGTGGTCACGTGAATGCCTCGTCTGCATGAGGGCTGTGCTCCATGTGCTTGATGCTCCACCTGCCTGGATCTCCCAGCACTTGGGCCTCCATTACCAGAAGCTGGTCCCTTCTTTTCTGAACATGGTCTGTCTCTAGACTGCTCCTTGGCAAGGGGAACTGTGCCAGGAGCTTCCCATTGGTGCTATTGTGGGAAACCAAAGCTTAGAAAGGGTAAATGGCTTTCTCGGGCTGGTGGCTTCTGGAGCCAGCGCTGGGATCCACACTCAGATCTGTTGATTCCAAAACCCTTGATGCTCCCACAACACCAAGCTGTGCCTCCTCGTTCTGAGTACCCCAGCTGCAGAAACTTGCCCTGTGTGTCTTGTGCTCTCTGCTGCAGACGAGGGGGTAAGTATTCAGTGTCATTTTGTCGTAAGAGCTGACGGTTGCCCAAGGCCATGTGGCTCATTCGGACTCGCGAGTGCTTCTCTTTCCCCTTGTTTTCTTAGCACCCTCTCGTAGAGCGTGGTGATCGGCTCTGTGTAGCCAAAAGGGTGCGGTAAAGAGAAAGGAACCGTGGGAGTTTTGAAAGCTGGCTTGCTCCAGTTTCTTTACAGATGACAAAGCAGACTCAAAGAAGCCAGGCACCTTGGCTGAAACTTGGGTAGCCGTGAAGACTAAAACCCGAGTGAGTGAAGACTTTGAAACGTGAGCATTGTGTCAAACTGGAATGTGTTTTCCAGGGCAAGTTCAGAGCTGTTCTCTTTGAGGGCTTAAAGGGCATCAAAAGGAAACCACCAGAATGTTCACAGTTGATGATAGCCTGTGGGTGCTGGGATCACGGCTGTTTGGTCTTTTCCTTATTTTCCACGTGTTCTACGGGGAGCATGAATTACTTTCGGAATGAGTAAGGAAATTTTAGAAAGGCAGTGACAAGGGGATGGCCACACGTGGAGGTGAGTTAGAGGCTCATTGCTGTGAGTCCCTCGTGCTGTTATATTTTCAGTGAATGCTCCTTTCAGTAAGAAGGAGCACTGGTCTGTGGAGGGGAGGCGAATGGACATGTGGGTTACTCATTGGGGAAGGCTTATCGCTTTCTGCTGCCCTGTGCTCTGGTGGGACATACTTTCAGTGGAATCGGGGCCATGAGAGGAGGTGGGGTGAGAACTTGAGGTCGGGGGCATTCGTCCCGGAGGCCTTAGGAACAGGTGCGCGGCACGCGTGAAATCACGTTTTGATGTAGGGCGTCACAGTCTATCAAATTAAGAGCACCCAGCAGCTCGAGGCTCTCTTGGCCTGTCCAGGCTGCAAGGTCATGACAAAGACTGACCCTGATGCTCCCTTGCAAGTGCAGTGACCGCATTCCCTTTTTATGGGCCCAGGGACTGACCAGGTTGTAACCCTGGTCTCCAAGGCGCCCTCTCCCGGCCTCTCTCTCTCCCACTAGACTGGACGGGGCCAGGGCAGTGATGCACCCATCTGGTCCCCTCCGTTCCCCAGCCAAGGCCTGGTGTTCACAGACACAACGACTGTGCTGAGCTCACTTAACAGCCAGCAAATAGCTGGAGGACTCACTCAGCACGGTGTCCGCCAGCCTGCAGGGCCTCCCACACTTGAGCATGCGTTAGAATCATCGGGAAGGCCCTGAGATTCTGATGTGGGAGGTCGGGTGGGGGTGGGACGAGGGGCTGCGTTTCTTACAAGCTCCTGGTGCTACTGCTGCTGCTGCTGGGCCTGTGACTGTCCTTTTGAGGCTCCTTGGGCTGGAAGGTGGGAAAGGGGAGGTGTCACCCTCAGGGAGTGGCAGAACACCATTTTAAAAATTATAGCCCATATTACCCTGGAAATGTGAGAGACCCCAAGGCTACTGAGTCTCTGCAGAAGTCACGGTAACTGAGAAAGCAAGAGGACCTAGAGCCATCTCCTTCCTCATACTAGTGCACAGCCACTGCAGAGGACAGAACTGTCCTTGGGATAAAGGGCTCTGGGGTCCCTTTTAGCAGCTCTAATATCTTGTCACCTGGTGACGTATGTCAACAGCTATGCCTTGGTTTGGTCAGAAACTGTCATGCATTTGTGTTTCATAAATATGTACATACCACTTGGTCAAGTAAGGATGGAGCATCTTCAAAATTAACCTGTATACCCTAAAGCTGTCCTTTTCTGTAAGTCATATGTGTTGCTGGCGATAAACGATTACTTATTTTCAAAACATCATATAAGAAGTAAGTTTAAAATGTAAATAGCTGAACATTATGCTAACTTACACCTGTCCTATATTTTCCTTAGATTTCTGGATTCTTGACTTAGAAAAGGACCCAGAAAACTACAAACTCCTTCAACGGTTTTAAATTCCTCTAAAAGGTTGCTGGGTGAATGATCGCTGGGGTTTCTGAACAATCAAGCTGTGAGCAGAAACTGCTGACAGCATATTTAAAAGGAAAAATCTTTCCATTCCTTTTAAATTGAGTTGCTCCTGCCAATCTATTAATTTTTCTATACAAATAAATATTTAAGATAGAAAAAAGGTAAATTACAGCACACATCTATTTCCTCAATAGAAGATTAACTAAAATCAAAATGACCAATTACATAATCAGAAATGTAATTGTTTCTTTTAATAAATAAAAGGAGTAGGGGTTAGGACAGAGAGATTCCTGTAAAATTCAAGCGCGAGCAAAGATGTTACTTTTAAACAAAATGGAAGCTCCGGGCTTGAGTGATAACTGCTTATAATATCCCACTAATAAGAAGAAAAGTCAATGAATAAGTCCGATTTTGTAATGTGCCGTTAAAAAAAATTGCCTTGCTTTGCACACTGCCGTTTTCTTCCCGTCCTTTGAGAAATGGTGAACCCCCTCGGTTTCCCAAGGAGGGCCACATAATTAAGTCCATGTGCAGTTAATTGCCTTTATTGAGTGTAAGTGAATTTATAGGCAGCCAGTGACACCTTTGGCGGCTTCTGTGCAGTGGCCTAGGCTGCTTTCTTTAGAACACAGAGCAAATTTACGAGCCTGCTGACATTAATGGAGGTGGCTGGGTGAGTTTGGGGGGACCAGCCGGAAACCCCTCCATCCAGATATTTTTCATACTTGATGAAACACAGATAAATCTCTGCCCTGCGCGTCTGAAATGGCGAGACCCGCTGAAGCTCCGTGTCAGACCCCAGGGGGAATATTTATCATGTTGGTAGTTCTGCTTTCTAAATCACCGCCAACTCCAGAGCTGCTCATTTTCACACTGCTGCAAGAATTTTTGACAATATACATACATTTTAATAGGTCCTAACTTCACATTTGCCAACTGAAAGATATAAGGCACAAGTGTTTTGCTTCTCAAGCTTCCTCAAATAAAAGACTATAAAGGTAGATAACTGGGTTGCACTGATTTTTATAAGAAAGTCACATTAATCATTGAATAGTTTCTGTAGCAAGTTATCACTGCCCTCCCCCCACCAGCTCTTGTCACATATAAATTACAGAGTTTCAGGATCTGAAAGGAACTTTAGAATTGTCTGAAAGACACATGGTACTTATTTTTAAATAATTGAATGAATAAACCTCATTCATCGCCTCCATTTTGCAGAGAAGGAAGCTCACCAGGACTCACAATGAGGCAGTGATTTCCTCCAGTTGCCCAGCTGTTTGCAGGCAGCAACCCCGGCCTCTTCATTTCTAGTAAAATACTATTTTCAAGTCCCCAAACAACTTCCTTATCGTATACCAAGCCCAACTTTAAGGTTTCGTGGTTGGAGCCTTAACTGTTGTGTTCTTCCGTGGCCCTGCACTCAGCTTCGCCCGTGAGCCCTGGGTAAGAGAACAGGCTGCGGAGGCTGGGCCGGAAGGTTCTGGAGCTCCCTCTCTCAGGGTTTGAGAGGTGACTGTTTAAGCAAGTCGGTTATACTTGCTCAACCTCAGTTTCCCCGTGTGAAGACTGCCAGCCACAATGACAGTACGCCCCACAGAGTGCTGCTGCGAGTATTAGATGAGATGATGGCTCAAGTTCTAAGCACGTTAGTGCTTAATAAATGAACATATTATTATGGAGGGTTTTTTTTTTTTTTAGTATTCAAACAAATCTACTACGCCAGACCACCCAAAAACAAACTGCATTTCCATTGCCCGTCCATCATCTCTCTGAAACATGGCTCAGTTTCGGGAGAGACGCAGCAGGCGACGCGGAGAGCAGAACCTGCCCACTCGGGGCTAGCTGGAATGACCATCTGACTTGACGTCGTGTCTGCTGCTTTCAAGAAATCATCGAGCTTGTCAAACAAATCCCCTGCCATTTAGGCTGACTTTGGTTACATCATATAAAGGCAATGAAATAATCTGAAAAGAAGGGGAGGAGAGCCTCAGAAACCAATAAAATGCGTGACAGAATCTACCCACACCCCTTGCTGGCTGTCTTCTCTCCTGCCTTTCAGTGCCAGAGGCCCCAAGGTTCACGTCTTCATCCCTCGGCCGTTCCCTTCTCTCTGCTCCCTCCACTGTGATCTCAGCCAGGTGCATGGCTTTAAATTCCGTCTCTGTTTTGATGACTCCCAAATGTGAACTCTCTCTTCAACTCCAGATGTGTATGTCCAGCTGCCCATTCAATATCCCCTCTTAGAAGTATGACGGACAGCTCAGGCTCCACATGTCCAAAACTGAATTGTGGTCTTCCCTCAGAAACTGCTCCGTCTCAGACTTTCCCAGCCAGGTGAACCCACTGGTGGTGAATCCTTTCTCCCAGTTGCCCAGGCCAAAAAGCTTGGAGTCACCCTGGACTCCTCTCCTTCTCTCATCCCAATATCAATCCGTCAGAAAATTGCATTGGCTGTCGCTTCAAAGCTTACACAGAATGCATCCACTTCTTACCCCCCTTTCCCAGCCACCCCCATGCTTTCACTGGATCCGAGCCACATGGTCCCTGGCTGGACTGCAGTAGCCTCCCAAGTGATCGCCCTGCTTCATCCTTGTCCCCTAACATCTGTTTTCAACACGACAGTGTATTAGTTATCTACTGCTGCATAACAATCTAACCACAAACTTAGTCACTTTAAACAACACGTGTTATCTCACAAGGTCAGGCATCTCAACGTGACAGCTGGGTCTTCTACCGGAGGTCTCACCAGGCTGTAGTCAAGGTGTCGGTCGGGCTGGGGTCTCATCTGCTTCCAAGCTCTCCTGGTTGCTGGCGAGAATCAGTTCCTTGTGGGCTGTTGGACTGAGAACCTCCATTCCTGGCTGGCTGGTGGCTGGAGGTCACCCCCAGCTCCTTGCCAGGTGGGCCTTCCCATGTGGCAACTTGCTTCATCAAAGCCAGCACAGAAGAGAGCCTGCTAGCACATAGGAAGTTACCAGCATATGTAATAGAATAACGGAAGTGACGACCCATCACCCTAGCCGTTTTCTGTGGGTTACAAGCAAGCCACAGGTCCTGCCCACACTCAGAGTGGGGCAGGGATCGTGGAGGCCGTCTTGTAGCTTGTCCACAGGGAGAGGCAGAGCAAGCCTGCGATAGTGTCAGGCAGGTCTTGAGAACCCTGCTCTGGCTCCCCTTTCCACTAGAGGAAAAGCCGCAGTCCTTAATGGCCCACAAGGCCTGCCGGCTCTGGATTTTGTTTCCTCGCCTCCTGCTTCTCTCTCTCCCACTGCAAGGCTGGCCTCGCTGCCCCTCACACAGGTCGTCGGCACATTCCCGCTCTCAGGCCTTGGCCCCAGCCCCAACCTCTGCCAAGAGCGCTCTCTTCCCCCTCCTCTCAGGAGCCCACCGTGACCGCCTGTGGGATACCACCATGTCCCCACCCCACTCCTCCCTGCTCTGCTTTTACTTTTATGGTTTCCACTTTAAGCAATTTTTAGCAATATCCTTGGTCAGCTTCTGTGGAAGTTTCATGCATGTTTGAAGAGAATGCTCATTTTTGGTTACATTTTACAAAGTTCCATATTTATTGGATCAAATTTACTGTGTTATTCAAATCCTTGGGTAGCCTTACTACTTTGTTCTGATTCATCAATTTCTGAAAAACAGCTGTTCAAATCTCGCTCTGTGATTGGAACATGGCAATTTGTACTTTTCATTTCCAGCATTTTTAATTTACATGTTTTCAAGATATTAGGTTCATGGTTGTTATATTTTTCCTGGTGGAATTAAACTTTTATCATTATAAAATCTACCTCCTTTGGTGGTTTTGTCTTTGTTGTGTGTGTGTGTTTTGCTATGAATTTTTGACATCTCCTGTTAACATTTGCCTGCTATAGCTTTCTAATCTTTTTATTTTGAAATTGCCTGTATAATAGTTTCATATGTGTCTCTCATAAGTCTAATATGGTTAGATTTATTTTATTTATTTATCTAGTTTTAAATCAGAAGTAGCAGCTGCAGAAGGCTCTGGGGTGGTAGTGTAGTTGGACAGGGCGTTTGAGCCTGCAGCTGCTTAACACCTAACAGGACTGAGGTCATATCAGATGAACAGAGAGTTGAGGACATTGGGAGAGATGAGGGACCTGCCCCCACCTACCTCCAGTATGGGCACAGCAGCTCAGAGCTGAGGATCTTTTTTTTTTTAACAGATAACTTTACCTCATTCATATTTTTGGGAATGCCAATATATTTGGCCATGCTCCTGACATCTTATTTTTTTTTTAGCATAACCTATTTCTTTTTTTGTAAACCATTTATTGAAGTATATCATTCATACATGAACATACATAAACTGTAAGTGTTCAGTAAACATCGTGAACTTACAAAACAAACGTGCATAACATCATACAGGGCTCCCACACATCATCCCCCCACAAACATCCTGCATTGTTGTAAAACATTTGTTAACAAATCATGAAAGAGCATCATCAAAGTATTACTACCAACTATAGTCCGTATCTTCCTCCCCTAGGCATTTTTTTAAGGATTTATTTATTTGTTTGTTTACTTTTATCCGCTTCTCCGCCCCCTCTCCATTTTTGCTGTTTTTGTGTCCATTCGCTGGGCAACTCTCTGTGTCTGTTTCCTGCCCTCTCTTCTCATTCTTCTCCTCCTGTCTTCACTGCGATTCAATCCTCAGAATCTCCGATGTGGGAGAGAGGCGACCTACCGCCTGCGCCACCTTAGTTCCTGGTTTTTCGGTGCATCTCATCTTGTTTCTCCCTTGTGTCACTCTCCTGTGACGTCATCATCTTGCGTGGCTCGTGGGACCTGGTGGTTCATCCATGGGAGGGGCCTGACGGCACACCCACGGGAGGGGCCTGGCGGCTCACATACTCGCGGGGCCTGGCGGCGCACTCACGCACAGGGCCTAGTGGCCCACGTGCTTTCTATATATTTTTTTTAATTTTTACTGGGAGGTCCTGGGGGTCAAACCCAGTCCCTCCGTATGGGAGACGGACGCCCAACTGCCCGAGTCACATCTGCCCCCCTGCTATATCTCTTAGGTTGACCAAAGATACCCAAAGTTACAGTCTTTTCCCATACAGGGTGGTCATATAATAAATCAGGCTTAGTTTATCACCAGCATTCCAAAAACTAGACCTACGGAGAAAAACTAGGTCTGGGGACACATGCATGGTTTCTAATATAGTGAATGTTTAGCCTACGCTGATTATCACAAAATCAGGACAGCGAGAATATTCGCATCTGACATCTTATTTTGAACTTTCATGTTACTTTCCCTTCCTTGTTCTTTGTGGAATGAATCAGTTTTTCTCTATTCATTGTTGCGTGCGGGCTCTCTCTCTCTCTCTCTTTCTCTCTCTCTCTCCCCCCCCTCTGGGGCCCACCTTTCCTAATCCAGTTGGCCTCATCATATCTAATAACATCGTCAGTGATCCTTTTTACAAATAAATTCAAATTAGGGTTTAACTTGAAATTAAATTAAATGTTGAAAAACATGTCTTTTGGGGCGACACAATTCAATCCATAACACCAAGTAAATGTAAATTTAATAATGCTGGAAAATTATTCTTCCTTTTTCTCTTTGACCAAAATCAATTATTTTTAACACCCAGTGTGGCCCAGGGCCCCAGGGTGACCCACTTCCCTTGGTCCATCCCCTCAGGGCACTTCAGTCCCTCCTCAAAAGAGGGAGCTGGGTTCCCCAGGAGCTTCCTCTGGAGGGACTTCCTAAAAGATCTCGCTGTCTCCAGCTCCCAGAGCTGCCCTCCTGTTATCTGTTTTGTTCATTCTGCAGGGGACCTGGGAAAGGAGAAATCAGAGGCTTATGCTCACGCTACTGAAAGCTTATCCTGCACACGTGCATATGTCATGATTTTCTTTAGTCATTAATTTACCACTTGTCTGTTTGTGTTTGGATTTTTCTCTCTGACACATTTGTTATTTCAGATAGTTCTTTTAGATTTCCAGTGGTTCACCACGACTGCTTAGTCTCAGAAAGCACACATAGTTAAATGATAGGATAATCCAATATTATATACATCAATTAAATCAAGATGGTTATTTTGGCTCATGAAAAAAAGGTATGTGATAAAATTAAACATCCATTTCACATTTTTAAAGAAATTAAAAAGAGTTAGTTCTTAACATAATAAAATATAAGCCTAATAAGAACAAGAATTTTACTGTCTTTTGTTCACTGCTCTTTCCCCAGTGCTTTAAAACAGTAGCTGTCATATAGTAGATGCTCAATATGTTCTGAATGAATGAATGAATGGATGAATGAATGAAACAGATTTTAAAAAAACAACAACAAAAAAAAACAGCTGTACACTTAACAGGGAAATACTGTTGGCCTTCCCAAGAAAGGAAAAGACCTCATGGATGACCCCTCTTCCTCATAACAATTTATAAAATAGTATAAGTGATTGTTAATGTAACATCCTGAAAAGGAAATAACAAAAAAATATTTTAAAGAGGCAAAAAGTATTTTTTTTAAAAAATCAATGATGGTCTAAATAAGAAAGAGCAATATAAGAGCTATAGGAAAATTCACATGTATAAATGTTAAAAGAAGAAATGAAAATAAGACTTGAATAAATGGAAATATATACGATCTTTCTGCTTAAATGGAAAGATGACAAATTTGCTCTAGGTAATTTATAGAGACAACACAATTTCAATTAAAATCGCAGCAGGATTATTTATTGAATTTGAAAGCATAATTATTAAAGTCATTATGATTAAAATAAGAAAATGACAATAAGGAAGGACAAATGGCACTGACTTTTTAAGTATATTATAAAGAAAAAGAAGTTAAAATGCATTATATTAGTATAAAAACATAAACATAGATCAATGAAACAAAGTAGATAGCCCAGGAACTGCCAAAAAACAGATGGAAATAAATAGTATATAATAAATGAAGTAAAACCAAGCAATAAGAAATGGGAAAATTATAGTTGCAATAACCAGATTGCTTGGTTAAACATTGTTCAAACCAACAAGTAGTAGAAGAAAAGGAAATTTTACTCCCCTATAGAAAGGTCATAATTTTCTAATTATGGGAACAATCGAAAATATTTTAAAATGAAAATTGCCCTAATTCCTCTGTAAAAATTGCATGGGCTATGTAATAATAAAGCCCTAAAACCTAAGCCATTAAAGAAAAATTATTTTTATTATAAATTATTTTACTTTAGTGTTTTATTTCATTACAAATGAAATTTCTCTATGCTCTAGCAAGGAAAACAATACTGAAATGTATAAAGAAAAACTGGATCCTCCCCCCTTCCCGCTCCAGACCCGCGCCTCTAGTTAGTCCAGGTGAGGGACTGGCTTGTATTGCACCTCCCCTGAACCATGCGCCTACAGACATGAACACACACCTGTGGGTTCTCCTCTGTCTGCCTTTGCCTGGGCTCCTAGGACAACTGCTACAAACTGGTCGGCTTAAACAATGGCAGTCTGTTGTCTTGAAGTTTTAGGGGCTAAAAGTCCAACATCAAAGTGTTAGCAGGCCAAGCTTTCTCTAAAACTTTTCTCCAAAATGTTTTTCCAGAGTGTTCTGCTGGTGGCTCCCTCTCTGCCTCTGTCACATGTCAATCTGTCTTTTCCCACCTCCTTTTCTGGTTTCCAATGCTGCATCCAATGTCCTTTGCTTATGGGGACTTCTGCCATATGGGATTAAGGCCCCCCTCATTCAGTATGATCCCACCTTAGCTAATAACATCTTCAGAGGTCCTATTTACAAGCAGGTTCACACCCACAGGACTTGAACATGCCTTTTGTGGGGGACATGATTCAATCCCCAACATCCTCCCACCCCCTTTCTTTCAAGTAAAAGCGGAACCCTGCACCATGTCATTCCTGGCCTGGTCTTTCTTTTTACCAGTGTGGCATTAACTTCCAGGGCCATTCATATAACGCACATGCCATCTTTGTAAGAGCTGAATGTATTCATTCATCTAAGTATTTATTGAGCTCCTACAAAGTTCCAGTCCCTAAAGTACAGTGGTGAACAGGTCAAGAAGGGCAGGTAAAGTCAGGTCCAGAGCTGACTTTCTGGTGTACACTCTTCTGCTGTGGGGTTGTACCATGATTATGTAACCACCACTCACTGGTGGACATTCGTGTGAGTTCCTGTTTTTGCCAACACAAACAGTGAGTCAGAAAATCTCCGTGCTTGGATTTCTATAAGGATCTGTCAAGTGGGGAATTGCTGGGTCAAAAGAAGTGCCCATGTGAAAGTATATTTAAAACAAATATGACAGCTAAAATGTGCAAAGCGCATCATCTCAGAGCTGATAACACAGTAGGTGGCTGTGCGTAGTGGGCATTCAAGTAGAGAAACCAGTTTAGAATCCAGTTCTTCCCTTAAGGAACTTTTGCCTTTGGGTTAGTAACATTTTCAATTTCCTCCTTTGTAAAATGGAGAAAAGTCTCCCAAGATTCCTGGAAGGACCAAACGAGAAAGTGCTTTGTGTAAAGCATATGTGAAAAGCCTTTGTAAACCTAACACAGCTGTGGTAGGTTGAATTATGCTCCCTGATCTAGACATGTTCATCTTAATCCACATTCCTGTGGATATGACCTCTTGAGGATGAACCAACTGAATGAGGTTGGTTCTTAATCTGAATTATTGGAAGCCTTAAAAAGAGAAAGAAACTAGAAGCCAGAGTGATGGAAAGTCACGGTGAGGAGCCAGAAGCTGGAAGTCAGCAGGAACCCAGAAAAGCAAGGAAAGGACAGCACCATGTGACAGGGAAGCCGAGATTGCCAGCCAGTCGCAGCACTACAGCCTCAAGAGGAAGCAAGCCTTCCAGCCTCTAAACCGTGAGCCAATAAATACCTGTTGTTAATCCAAAGCCAGTCTGAGGTATTTGTCATAGCACGTGGAAACCAAACCTATGTAAGCTATTATTAATTCTGTTAAATAAGTGAATCAAAGAAATGAGGAGACAGTCACTCAAATGCACGTAGCTCATAGGAAAGGGGCAATCAACCTCACTAGCAGGTTAAGAAATGCAATTTCAAATGGGGCTTGCATTTTGCATCCAAACTCATCAAAACCATTACAGGCAATATGCAGAAGGCATCTGTGGAGAAGAGCACTAACGCAATTGTGGACAGGTGTTAGAGTTAAGGCACCAGAGAGGCCAGGCACCTACAGGAGGCGAGGGAAGAATCCAGTTCTGGGGTCCGTCCTCAGCCCTTCACTTACAGAGGACCACCTAGCACTGCAAGCCCCAGAGGACTTTCTGGTTCACAGTAGATCTTCTGGAGAACCAACAAATGTCAAGGAGGATAGCAGAGCCCATGCCCACTTGTGAAAACGTATCACAGCATTGTTAGCGAAACGCTCTGGGTTCTGGGCTTCTAGGTTCTTGGCTTATGTCGCAAAAAAATTCAGGACATGCCATATTAAGAAACAAAAGAAAAACAGTACACAATCTGAGACATAGATTGCAGGTATGCTGCAGGGGAGACGTACATGTGGGGCCCCAAGTTTAGGCCTTTTTAAGACCTTTCCTCCTCCCCTTTCCTAATGTTGGGGAGGGCCCCAGCTGTCTGTCGTTCTGATTGGTTGCCCCCTCCCCGTTAGCTCTTAGGAGGCCATTGGTGAGTCCTTTTGTTTGAAGGTATCTGGGGCTTCCCCTTGGCCATAGAAAGAGTTCCAAATGAGATCTCATGGGATCTTTCTGGCTTTGTTCTTTAGTAGCAGCCTTCCCCTCAGGAAGTTTTCTGGGTGGGGTCTTACGGCCATGTTGTCTGCTGGCCATGTCTACTGGGTCCGAGCCACCTTCCCTCTCTCCCTATACTAACCTGCCTCAACTCCCGCTTCAGAGAGTTTACACCCTTATTATTAAGAGAAAGCTGAAGGGCAATGGTCATTCTTCTGTAGCTGCTTCCCGCTGGTTAGGGGCAGTAGTCCCTGCCTGGCAGAGTGTAAAACCCTCTGTCTATTCTATTGAGGTTGAGGGAAGACGGGTCCAGCACCATGGTTGGAACTGGATGAAATCCCTGCATGACTAATATCTTGTTCTAGAAGGCATTGATTCTGGAAGAAATAGACTTACTTAGAATTTAAGATACATGGTCCTACTAAAAGAATGAAGAAGATGGTGGTAAGCAGTCCCAAAAGTGGGGACCAGCCATGATATACTGGCCCAGAAGAGTGAGAAAGGCCAGGTGTCTTCAGGGGCTGCATCCTCCCAAACTTGATGGGAAACAGCATTCTTCCTTGGTTCTTTAATACTGGTGGTTAACTCTAAGGAGAGATTGTGGTAGACCTGCTGGGTTTGGTATAAACTGCCAGTTCCCACAGCAGTGGTTATGCTTAGGACACCTAGGAGAGGTATGAAGAGAGCCACTGCCCTAGACATAAACTCACAAAGATAGTATAGGCAACAAGACGAGCATATGGCAAGCAAAATAAAGACAGTACTTAAAAGAGCCATTCTTTTATCTTATAGGCACCTTCATTAACTACTTATAAAATGAATTAAGTTTACTAAGACTTTCAACATGTTCAATATCCTTTTGTATATATCTCTAGAAGAGATATTATCATATCATCAGGCATATAGGCACAGTACTTAATATTAATCAATGCACAAATCAATGCACAAGTTTCTCTTGAGCTGCAGTTAATAGACCTAAGCTCCAGGTATGCAATACCATTCATGTTATCTCTCCATGGGAACAGGCCATAATGCCAATTGTGTTTTAAGTTCTACTCACATTACTCTGGTAATTATTGCTCCACTTGGTATGCCCTTAACACAGCCAACATGCTGCTGCACCTTTGACCCTAGAGAGAAGCTAGGAAGGTGGTCTCCAGTGTTTCACCAGCCTGGTACATAGCGTCCTTCAGCACTATGAAACAGAGCCATTCTGGAGGCAATGTCCACTGTAAACCTGGCCGTGTCGAGCCATTGCTGGCTGCTGCAGGAGTCCAAAACTGCAATGTACTCTTCCAGCCACTTCAGGAGCATAACCAAAGATATAGTAGATACTTTTATTGTTTTAGGGGTCATAATGATGAACCTAGCCAATAACTCACATGGAGAGGTACCATACAGGGTATTGAAGGCCTAGTTTGAATGCGCAAGAGAGTTTGACAATACTGAAGTATACTTCTTTTAATTTTTATACACTTTCTAAATTCTTTCAATGCAGTTTATAACACATCAAATGAACTTAACTATTTTTAGTACTTTACTTTTTACTTCTACACTTTTGCCATGATCATATTACTTAACAGGTATTTTACTTTATAGTACAGGAGACACTACTTTCTCCATTATTTTTTGAAAATCGAAGATTCCCAATGGAATCCAAATTATCTTTCCTTACCACCACTGTCATATGCAGATTGAGGTGGCCTCTGACAGGTTTCCTTGTTATGAAGTTACTTTTTGTTATTAATAACAATTTAGGTTTCTAATTAATAAAGTCTTCCTGGAATTAGCCATTTAAATGCTTCAGTTTAGAAGATGCTTTTACAAACTCCTTGTAATTAACCATAAGTTACTTTAGCTTTAAATAAGCTTATTACGATTAGCATCCATTGACGTTTACTTTATCCATATAGAAGTCCTGTCTTACATTCCTTTCTGTTCTGTGAAATCTAGTGATTTCACTTTTGGACATATCTTAATTTCATTAATCATGAACTTACAATTTTCATCACCTTAAAGATTCCATACATATAATGCTAATTTATTTAATTAGTATCCAATGAACCTAGGGAAATTACATCCAAGCCAAATAAAATTGAAACAATTATAGTTTATGCAAGGAATGTTCTTTTTTCCTTCTTCATAGGAGGCTATAACCTCTTTTTCTTTAATAAAATTCTAAAACGGTGAATAACCTTAAAAGCATACTGACTTCCAGGTTATGGAATATATTATAGTTGTTTAATTTATTTTTATCATAATTTAGAAAAGATCTTTCCATGGTTTTCAAAGACTTTTCCTAAACTTACTGAAATTTGGTAATAGGATTATTAACCACCCTTATTTTAAGGCTGTTAAAAGGTTTAAATTGGGGACTTACAGGACAAACTATGATTCTTAATCCCCCAGCCTAGAAGAAAGAGTTTTAAGCTGGCACACCAAGCCCTCCCCTCCTAGCTCTTGCAAAGAAAAGGCCTGTGGACTGGGTAGGTCAAAGAGCCAAGGAAAAACTTTTTCCTTTTTCCAGTAGTTTCTATATTCAGATTTCTATATGACATTTCCATCCTGCTTAGCCTAATTTGGGCTCCAAGAATATTCATTCACAGATATAAGTGCATATTTAATTGTTAACAATCTGAATAGAGCTATTTTAAGAATTTTCAATTGTTAATTTTATATTACCTTCCCGATGTTGAACAAATAGGCAGAGACAGAGTTAGACAGAGACATACAGCTCACTAAAGTTACTTATAATTTTCATCCTCTTACAAAATAAGTTTAACTGTAAAATAACATTATATTCAAATGATCTCTTTGAAGGCTATTTCTAATTAATCTATACTGTGTCCATGCAGACTTGTGCAAGAATTTTGTTCCGTTTAATTATTGGCTTATAACCAAATTGTTCCCAATGCTTTAAAATACAGTTTCCAACACTTTCCTTACTTCAGAGCTTTGCTTATTTTCCATCTTGACTTTGACAGACCTTGGATGAGCAATACCAATTGCAGTATATACTCCCTGAAGTTACTGAAGTCTCAGGGAAAACTGTTTTTTCTCACGACTTGCTGCTTTTAGAAACCTCAACACTCGAGGTGGGAGGCCCCCCACTCCTCAGTCCTCAGAGATTACAGTACTCTGGCGGCCAGTGGACTGGAAGAGTGGACGTCCAACCCCGAGGGTCAAGAATCCCACCAGGCAGCAATCTAGTCAATGCCTGGGTAACCATGAGAGAAGCAGGGTTATTAACACCGGTAGAAAGACGGGTGTCTCACATTTGCCTCCCCCTGAGCCAGAGGGAGCAGAAGTTGCCTTGCTACAAACAAGGAAAAAAAGAGTAGTTACCATCACAAAAGTGAGGCCAGCCCTGGAATAACCATAAGCAAAGGCAAACTCACTTTTAGCATTACTATCACAATAGTAAGCATATACAAAGGTAAGGCTAGACCTGAAGTAACCACAGACAAAGGTAAGTTCAGTTTATAATTACCAATACTATAGCAAACATAAGCAAGGCTTATGTTTATGTTTATGGCTTGAAATAATCATAAACAATGGTAAGTTCAGTTTACTTATTATTGCTAGGTTACCAAACAAAGGTAAATTAGTCTAGGATTACCATCACAATAGTGGGTCTAGGCTAAATCCACCCAGTTATAGCAATTTCAGATATCATCCTTCTGCTATTTTATAATTTAAAGGTGTAGCAGGTTGGTATTATTGATGAATTCCGAAAAGAAATATTGGATTATGCTTGTAAACTGGTCTTTTCCTCAGGGTGTTTTGGATTCAGATGTTTTACTTTTACTTGATTAAATAATGATTAAGGCTCTGATTGGGCCACATCAGTAAGAGTCCCCAAGGGGGTGGGGAATCACAGAGAAACCATAGCACATAGAAGGGGGTGGGAGTTTTAATGCTGGAGCCTAGGAAGTAAGCACAGAGGAGCAGAGAGAAGGCTCGATTAGACATGGCAGAGGCCCCGGGGAGAGAGTCGAGCTGTTTGCCTGAAAGTCTACAGCTGGCCTTGTGGAGAAAGCAAAGCAGCTGAGCCCAAAGAGAAACAAGCCCCGAGAAGAGAGGAACCCAGGAAGCCTGAACTCTTGGCTGAGGTCGGCAGCCATCTTGCTCTGACACGTGGCAACAGACTTTGGTGAGGGAAGTAACTTATACTTTATGGCCTGATAACTGTAAGCTTTTACCCCAAATAAATACCCTTTATAAAAGCCAATAGATTTCTGGTATTTTGCATCAGCACCCCTTTGACTGACTAATATAAAAGGCATCTATATAATGATCTTAACTCTTAGAGTTTCTACTTTAAAACAAATTGGGCCCTTTCATTTATTAGCTAAGCAACTAAAATGATTTTATTAGGAACAACGTTGATAAGCTTTTCTGCTTTTCCAGCAGTTTACCCAATTCCACTTGTGATTTATACATCAAATCCAATTTCAAGATAGTGTTGACATTTAAAGACTCATTTTTAGGTTACCTTTTACTGTTATCCAATTTGTAACAGGCGAACCCCAAATCTGATTTGAGTTCCTAGGCACAAGCAGACTGACAGAGTTAAAGCAAGCACAGATTAGAACAGAAGAATTTTATACTTACTTAGCTTAGGGAAAGACTTGACTTTAGAATCACCTTGACACGAAGCTACCAGTGTCTGCCCATGGCAGAAACCTTATGTGGGACCCTCCAGCTTCGTTCTTCCGGGAAAATCCCCAAACAGCTGCTAGGTATGGAGCTAACAGGTCCAGAGTAGCCCTGCTCCTGATGAGACATGAATTGGGGCTGCTCTGGGGCTGCATCCCATTAGTTATCTCCTAAGGGGTAAAGCCCTGTGAGGCTTTTTTATTGGAAGGTTTGGAGTGTTGCAAGGGAATAGGCAGGGAGCTAGGAATAGCTAGAAACCTTTTAAATCATGGGCTGGAGGTGGGGAAGAGGTTTAGTGAATGGCCTAGGTCTTGATTCCCCAGTCACTCCCCTTATTAGAAACAACTGAGGCTAAAGAGGTCCAGAGTTCAGGCCAGGACCAAGCAATTGGCTCCCATGTTAAGAAATTAACAATCTTACCTGCCATGTCAGGGGTCACCTGAGGCTCCTCCTGGTTCATGGTTCACCTGTGGCTTCAGACCCCTTCCATCCTCCCCTGGGGCAAAGCCCCATATGGGTGGTGAAGCAACTTGGGGCCAGGTTCCTGCTGAAGTGGAGCCTGATTTGGATGGCCCTGAGGTGACAGTGCCTTTAATGGCAGCAGTTTAAAGGTGAGCCTGTTTCTGGGCCCTGTGCCTACCCCTTCCTCATCTGCTTCTTCTCGGCAGCTCGGTCTTGATTGTTGAGAACTGAAATGGCTGTTTCTAAAAGGGAGTTAATGGAAGTCTGGGGGCCCAGGGAAAGATTCTGCAGCTTTCTATGGATACCCAAGGCAGACCGGCTGGGTTTCTAGGTCCCGCCTCTGAGTAATTTCCATGAGCTTTCCATTGACCAGTTTGGTAGTGCATTTCCTCATCCCTTTAAGGAAACATGACCACGTGGTCTCTGGTCCTCAGATCTGTCCTCTCCTTCTCTCTTACACAGGTTTAACTGCAATTCAGGGTCCCATACAGAGCCCACTCTTGGCTGTACTGCAGCCATGTGGTGTGGCAGGAAAAGATTAGCCTCTTCCTTTTTAGATCATCAGGCTGGTTGTCCCAATTCCTGAGAAGACACCACATTGGGGAGTCTGCTGGAATGCTGGAGATGCCACCCATTATCCTGGGGAAGGATAAACACATTAGTCTGTTTGGGTGGTGTAGTAGTTTGGCAGTTTGATATAGTTATGAATTCCAAAAATAGATATTGGGTTATGCTTGTAAACTGGTCTGTTAATCCGGGCATGATTAAGTTAAGATTAGGGCATTGACTGGGCCACATCAGTAAGGTGTTGAGCCCCACCCCTTGGTAGGTGGGGTCTCAAAGATTAAAAGACATGGCAAAGGACAGAGTTGAAGTAGTTTAGATGTTGGAGTTTTGATGCTGGAGCCCAGGGAGGTGAGCAGAGTCGCTTGGTCATGAGGAAGGAGAGAAGGCCTCTGGATAGAGACAAGCCATTCGCCTGATAGTCTACAGTTGGCCTTGTGGAGTGAGGCAGAGCCTAGAGAGCCTCATAGTCTACAGCTGAGCTTGTGGAGGGAACAGAGGAGCCAAGCCCAGAGAGAAACAGAGCCCCGGGAAGAGAGGAACCCAAGAAGCCTGAACCCTGGCAAATGTCGGAAGCTGTCTTGCTCTAACACGTGGCAACAGACTTTGGTGAAGGAAGAAACTTATACTTTATGGCCTGGTAACTGTAAGCTTCTACCCCAAATAAATACCCTTTATAAAGACCAACAGATTTCTGGTATTTTGCATCAGCACCCCTTTGGCTGACTAATACAGGTGGCATCCCACTGCTAGACCTGGTTGAATGGATTGCTCACCGAGCCAGCATCCTGGAGGTTGGGACCCCTGCTCACTGTCCCCATGTTCCGGGAATTGGGAGCCTTATGTCTCTGGGTATCCCCAGAGCCTTAGAGGTCTTGGGAGACATCTGGGTCCAGTTCCCAGACCTAAGCTCCCAAGCTGGGCTTTCCCATAGGAAGCGGACTGGCTAGGGACCTTTCTTCTGGCCTACTCTTGCAGGGGTCTTAGAAAGTGGCCGTAAGAGAGAGCTCATTTTATGGCCACTGCCAGGGGCTGAGTTTTGCAGTTAAACCAGACATTAAGAGGCAATTAAGAAGCAGAGACAGATCTGCGGCTTACAGCAAATCAGAACAGCCTCGGGGACCCTAGAGGTAACGGATTAACAGGAACTTCAGGGCCTCCTGGGGGCTAAGTAAGGAACACACCACTGGAAACAGCCCAGGGTGAGAGTCTTGGGGCCTCACTAATAAAACAGAAGAGGGCATAGACAGGCTTTAATTAAAAACTCACCAATCTTCAGCAGGGCTCGGGGAGCGTTACTTGCCTCTTTGTCTCCTGGCTGGCTCACCAAATATGGTAGCAGAATGCTCTGGGTTCTGGGCTTCTAGGTTCTTGGCATGTGTCACACAAAAGAATTTGAGGACATGCCATAGGGTAGGCAAGGGAATAAAGAGTTTATTAAGAAACAAGAAAAGAAAAACAGTGCACAATCTGAGACATAGTTTGCGGGTGTGCTGCAGGGAGAGACGCGCACGTGGGGCCCCAGGTTACGCCTTTTTAAGGTCTTTCTCCTCCCCTTTCCTAATGTTGGGAAGGGGCCCCAACTGTTTGTTGTTCTGATTGGTTGCCCCATCTGTTAGCTTTCAGGGGGCCAGTGGTGAGTCCTTTTGTTTGAAGGTATCTGGGGCTTCCCCTTGACCCTGGAAAGAATTCCAAATGGGATCTCATGGCCAGGGCCTCTCAGGATCTTTCTGGCTTTGTTCTTTAGTAGCAGCCTTCCCCTCAGGAGGGTTCCAGGCAGGGTCTCATGGCCAGGTTGTCTGCCAGCCATGTTCTCCCTGGGTCTGAGCCACCTACCCTCTTTCACTATACTAACCTGCCTCAGTATTCAAAAGAATATTTAGTAAAACTTTTAGTACACATCCTGCAGTTATTTAAGGAATGACAAAGCCATCTCAATATCCTGCAACAGAAGCTCGGACCTGGCTCAGTGTCCACATTTTCTCAACCCAATGAGTAGGACACCTGGGCAAACAAAAGAGTTTCTTTTCAATTTCCCAGTGCAGAAAAACAGACTGCGGAGGAAAATCAGAACAATGTGGGGCATTTGTGTTTGAATTCTATTCTTTGCTGGACACGACTGGGGCTTTTCCCAGTGTACTTCCATCACTCTGCCTCCCTGCCAAAATAACCAGCTGGGGGAGGGGGCTCTCATTAACATCTAACACATTTTAGTTCTCCCCATTTAAAATCATGACAACGAGCCTCCTGGGAAGTGTTTCTCTTTCCATGTCTGACTTTCAAGACCAGATTGCTGAGGTTAGCAGGAGACACCCATGAGCATGACCTAAATTGACCTGAATTGAACTGAGTTGTGGTGACGGACCAGGCCAGCAGCGCTGAGTCTTCGAGCGCAGGGGAGTTGCCCTGCCCCAGCCCCAGCCCCTGACCCCAGACTGGGGAACTCAGAGGGAACATTTTTCAGGCACAATAAGCACATGGCAACAACATTGCCTGGGTCACCCAGATGCCAAGCAAGCACTGCTTGCACAAAATAAAATGGTAGGTGCTTCCCACTTCCCCTTGGCTGGCCACGTGCCCGAGGCCAGAAGGAGCCGCAGGCAGGACTCCTCCTCTAGGCCTGGGGCGGGGGTCAGGGCCAATGACATATCCAGACATGCCCAAAGACCAGGACTGAGACCAGGGTCATGTGGCCTAAGATTTGGAGCTGGGGGAGAAGGGATTAAGGGAGAACTGGCTGGTATCAGCCGGAACAGTGGGCCGGCAGGGGACTGGGAGACATCCTAGTTAGCCCAAACTGTGCAATTTGGAGATGGTTCTTACTGAATTGAGAAGTAGAATCTGCAGGAGAAGCCGGAAGAAATAGCAAACTATTATAGTTATCCAACCCTGGAAACTGTAAGTGGGCCATCGCTTAGAAGGGTCTTGGCAGAGACTAACTGTCTGGCAGGGAGGGGGACTCAGTAGCTCCTTGCTCTTTTTTTCTCCTGTAATATTCTATGGGTACTATGGACTGAGTCACGGGGAAGTGTCATTTGTGTTTGAAAAGCGTTAACAATTCTCTAAAGCTTGATAGATAGTATGTTGCATATTAAGTGTTCCTATTCAAATTTTTTAAATGCTCTTTAGGAGGTGGAGTTAATGAATAATTTAAAATGCGTCTCTAGGAAATTAACACAATTTATCACAAATGAGTATTGTTCCAAAAAGCTGAATTCTTACTTTTAAAAAAATGTAATCCTCTTGAAATGTGCCAGAATTTGCTTGTGACTAAATATTGACGAATGGCTTAGAAATAACTGACAAGCCCACAGTCTTATCGGGTCAGCCATCCATTTCTCACACTTTTGTTTTCTTGGGTGGTGTTCACCTTTCTCATTTCACCTTTTCTATTTTGTTCTGTTTTGTTCTGTAGATTTGGGTGAAATGAGAAAGTCTGCACACAGGTAGTTCAGGCTATTTTCCATACAGCCATGTGATGAGTTTCATTTTCTGCATCACCTGCCCTGTTTGGTGGTCTGGATGCCCAGTGGAAGATCCAGCTTTTGCCTTGACTGTTGCAGCAATCGGTGGCCAAATGGAAGTTGGGGGGAGCTGGGGAATGGCATTCCAGCACGAACTGTACGTTAACTTTGTACATCAGCAAAATGATAATCAATGCCTTTGGAATTAAGATTCAAATTATAAATGAGAGAAAGCTGAAATTTAAATAATTAGCATGCACAAAGGCAGCATATTAAACACTTAATAATTTTGCAGCGGATATGTTTCATTTTTTTGCTAAAACTTTTCCTAAGTAGGAAAGATCCCTGTTTCTATTAAAGTACTTTCCACACTGCCAAAACAAACTGAGGTAGTCATCCAGAAACAACTTACCATTCCTCCTCCTTCTCCACCCCAAATACACACACCTCGGTAAGACCATTGGTTATCAGATAAGAAGGAAATATTTTATTTGGTCAAAAACCTGATTTTATACAGAATGGTTCTTATGGAAGACCTCTCTGATACAGTGACATTTGAACAAAAGCTTAAAACAAGTGAAGGAACGCAGCACTTGGATATCTGGAAAAAGAACATTCCAGATGGGAAAAAAAAGAGCAAATGCAATCTGAGGAGGGAGAACCCAGGTATGTCAGGGATCAGCCAGGAGGACAGAGTAGCTGGAGCCAGATGAGCAAGGAAGAGGGTGACAAGGTCAGTGAGGTAGCAGGGGAAACGTCAGGCCACTGGAGGTGGAGCAAATGTACAATTTAATGTCCACCCGGGACACTTTTGAGAAGGAAGGGGGATGCCGTTACACATAGCATCATAAAGTGCGTCTGTCCCAAATAAACTGGGACATAAGGTTTACCTAATTTCATGGGCATGGCTTCATTTTGCGTGAGAGAATTCGAGAACTGTGAGCAGAGAAATGGCATTGCGTGGCATGCTTTAGAAGGCTGGCGCCGGCCGCTGCGTGGAGAGTAGACAGTGGGCAGCAAGGGAGCAGCACGGTGACCAGTTAATCCCAGTGGCAGATTCAAGGTGTGTCTGGAAGGCAGACCCGCGGGGTTTGCTGATGAATTGAATGTAGGGTACAAACGAAAGAGGGCAGTCAGGGATGACTCCAGGTTTTTGCCCTTGGAGCACCAGAAGGAAGGAGCCTCCATTTCCTGAAAAGGGAAAAAGTGCAAGAAGCAGAGGAGGTTTGGGGGAGGGAGGCTGAGAACAAGATTTGGGTTGGGACACTGAAGCTTGAGACTTCTGTGCTTCTGATGGAGATGTCCGGCAGGTAGTTGAATGAACGAGTTCAGGGGAGCTGTGGCGGCAGAAGGCAGGAGGCAGGGGACATCCTGCTGGTCTTCAGGGCCATGGAACTGGGCAGGATCATAAGGGCCAAAGGGGGATGGAACAGAGTGGAGCTGGAGGATTGAGCCCCGGGTCCTCCACTGTTTCAGGTTGCAGGGACAAGACGGAAACAGCAGAGAGACTGAACAGGCGTGCTCGGTGTGGGAAGAGAGAGTCAAACAAATTGTGACGTGAGGAACGGAGTGACGGCGAGTTCAGGCGCTGCGGGTGGCCACGTAGTAGGAGCTCCTTCCATGCAAGGAAATGCCTTAGTTTGCCAGAGCTGCTGTGACATATGCCACACGATGGGTTGGCTGAAGCAGCAGGCATTTCTTTTCTCGTGGTTTTGCAGGCTAGAAGTCCAAAATCAAGGCGTTGGCAAGGCTCTGCCTCCTCTTGGGTGGGTAGCGTTCTCGTGGTGGCCATGCTCGTCACGCAGTGCTCTCTCTCCTGTGTCTGCTGACTTCTGGCTTCTCTCTGTGGCTTTCTCGGACTGACTGCGCCCAACTTTCCTCTCTTTACGAGGCCTCCAGTTGTACGGATTAAGACGTACCCTGATTCAGTTGCGTTCATAGAAGGAGTTTGAACGTTTCTTTATGGGGGAGCCAATTCAATCCCCAACAGTAGAGAAAGAGGAACCTAAAGAAGACAGGGAAGGAGGAGCAGTGAGAGAGGCAGGAAGGAACCCAGGTGATGCTAAGGAAAGAGAACCTTCCAGAAAAGAGGACTCGTCATCTGAGAGATCAAGAGAGAGCAGAGCTGCGAAGCACCTGCACAGTTTAACAGCATAAAACTCGTTGCTAACCTTTGTGGGAACGTCTTTTTTTTTTTTTTTAGGAACCGGGGCTGGGGAATGAACCTGGGACCTCATATGTGGGAGGCGGGCACTCACCCACTCAAGCCACATCTGCTCCCAGTGGGAACTATTTTAGTGAAGACAGTGAACGTGGCCAAGGTGGGCTGTGAAGGAGAGAAGAGTGAAAGGAAGACGAGTGTTTTTTAAACGAGAGAGACGTGAGCATGTTCAAAATGCACAGGGAAGCGTCCAGTTTGGAGAGCGCCACGGGAGATGGAAAAGGCTCTGAGGGGAGTAAGGTCGCCAAGAGAGCCAAAGCCAGACTGGCCTCGGTCGGGGGGAGCGGCGGGCCCTTCCTCCACCGAGAGGAGAGACGGGAGAGTGAATGGAGGCGAATGGGAGAAGCGCTGCCTCCCCGAGCTGTGGAGGACAGGAGAGGGCCGCTGTGGATGCCATGCCCCTCCTCCCCGCTTCTGGGACACAGTCGGGCTGGCGGACCCCTGAGATGTGCGGGGCCTTAGGGGCCTCTCCAGGGCCGAGAGCCCGTCACTTCTCAGTTCCTGTTGTTTGAGCATCATCGATGCTCACCCAGGGTACAGCAGGTGTCCCCGGGTGGAAAGGACAGCGGCCACCCACCTGCTGGCCCTGGCACTGCGAGGAAAGCAGAGTGGGGAAGGGGGTGCCTGCTGGGGAAAGGGGGAGGCTCCGCTGGAGTCGAGTACGGCAGAAACCAGACACTTGGCTTCCCACTTTTACTCAAGAGGGCCATTTTCCTGACACCATGTGGCTAAGGTCCTCAGTTTATCCCCTGGCAGACCCTGCTGGGCCATCACCTGTGGGCAATGCTGTGAGACCCCACCTGTTTGCATATTTTATATTCACTCGTCTGAGTACAAGCCATGTCACCCCTGAAGGTTTAAACCTCATCGAGTGTGCGGAGTCCACGGAGCTGCTACCCATCACCTTGCAACTTCCTCTTAATGAGGAGGAGGAGACGAGAGCCATTGGGACGGGTACAGGTGTGTCGCCAGTTCTGCAGAGTGTGCAGCTGAAAGTGTGGGACGTGCAATCCAACAGCCCCGGGGATGCAGTTTTAAAAGCACAAAATAATTCAACAGTGGCTTCCTCTTAGCGTGCCCCGATGCCCAGGTCACAGGGAAGGAGACTGGACAGGATCCTGGGCACTGCAAGCCTGGGCAGCCTTGGAACATCGTGGGGCAGGTGTGACTGCTGTGGGGACACAGGTGTCCTTGTCACATGAGGACCTGCGTGAGTGTGCACAGGAACACAATGGCGCACAAGTGATTACGTATGTGTGTGTGTGTGTGTGTGTGTGTGACACAATCAAGCAACACCGTCATTATCCAGGTACAAATTTTAAAATATATTTTTTAAATGTTTGCCCCACAACTGCTTTTACATTCTTTAAGGACAGGACTAATTGAATTTCAGATTACGACTAATTATGAAACTGATGTGACTAAAAGTAACTAAATATGGTCATTTATCTGTCAAAATCTACATATGATCACCTCAATATTCTTTTTGCATGAAGTACTATGAAAATGCAATATTATTAAATCTTAACTATGACAATGTGTTACATAATTTAGAATTCTGTTTTAGGAATGGCACCTGTTTTTAAGTTACTTAGTTTGTTTTCAAGTCCTTAAAAACACTCAAACTTTAAAACAAGGAAATAAAATTATATAGGCAGTAAAGGAGTTGCTCGTAAAGATGATTGTTGAAGGAATTACGTAAGGAGGCTGCTGTGATTTTTAGTCCAAATGTATTCATAGTTTTTATCCAAGACCTGTCCAGGCCGGGCGATGCACGGATCTGAGACGTAACCTGGCCAGGCAGTCTAACAAGGTCCAACCTGAGCCTTGGGGACAAGCAGCATCTGTGTCAGCCGTGTGATTGTGTAGTGTGAGCTGCCGGCGGCAAGGTCTGGCATCTGTGCATCCTCAGGTCGTTGTCTCGAGCGCTGCATCTGGAGTCTAGTTGGTACGAAACAGATGTTTGTGGGAAGAATATGTGAATGAGTGAATGAATGAATGGACAAGTGAGGCCATTAGAGGGAGCGCCCATGATGGGAGGCCCTGTTGACCCCCCGCCGTCCTCTGCTGCTGTGTCTTTGTCTGCACACCACCCCTGGTCCCCACGCTGTACTGTGCCCCGTTCCTTCCAAAGCAACTCTGAGTCACGTTCCTACAGAATGAGCCTTGGGACAGGTTAAAGAGATCTGCGCTATTTCATCCAGAGGGCAGAGGATTTCATGGTCATTAAATGTTTGAAGAGCAATCCCGTGGAAGAGAGAATCAGGACCCTCAGTCCAGTGTGGGAAGGGACTTCCCGACGCCAGAGGACAGGAGATGGAGCGGCCTGCCTCGAGGAGTGTGGGCTTCCGTCCCTCGAGACGTCCTGGCAGTGGCTGGGTGATGATGCTGGAGGAGAGGCCATGGAAGGTAGTTCTCAGAGTGTGTCCATGACCCCAGGGAGTGTCCAAGACCCTTTCAGGGGTCCACAAGGCCAACGTGTTTTCTTTGAATACTAAGGCATCACTCGCATTTTCACTTTGTTGACATTTGCACTGATGGTGCAAAAGCAGGGATGGGTATGTGATGGGATGACGGCATCTCAGCAGGAATCAGGGCAGTGGTACCAATACAAAACCATTGTATCTTCACCACTGCGCACCTGCCTTAAAAAAGAAGAAGAAAAGAGAGTTTCATTTAGGAATGCCCTTGATGACCCAGTAAAAAGTAATTAATTTTACTAAAATGTGACCCTTGAAAGCATAGCTTTTTAATATTCTATATAATGAAATTGTATTTGTCCTTGTGAACTTGAGAGCTTCCCGTTACTTAAAGACACTTTGTATGAGATTGGTGGTATTATTAACTAACGTGAGTTCTGATGTGATGAAATGTGTCAACACTGGAGCAATCCACACAGCTCAGTGAACCAGTATTTTCCAAATGACCAAATGATGTTACACAATTGTGCACAGGTGAAAGGTCCATTCGATGTGCATGATAGGCTGATGGATTCCAATGGAACAGAGAAAGAAACATACATTGATGTGATTTCAGATTACGCCTGGCAGGTAGCCTATAAGAAACGGCTGCTTGTTGAATCATGGTATAGAATCAAAGGAGAATATTCAGTTATGGGAAACAGCTATTAAAATATTCCTGCAGAGCAGGTGGAGCTCAGTGGTTGAGCACTTGCTTTGCAGGTACGATGTCCCAGGTTCAATCCCTGGTACTTCCTAAAATATATATATGTATTTCCTCCCTTTTCCAGTTACACATCTGTGCAAGGCCAGATATTCTTCCTATATTTCAACCAAACAAATATATTGCAGCAGGTTGAATACAAAAGTAGACATGAGAATCTGGTTAACTTCTGTTAAGCCAGATATTAAAGAGACTTGTAAAGATG
>JAQZBX010013196.1:0-40176 GCA_029593785.1 Cabassous unicinctus | reverse complement strand
AGTCTTTGAGAAGCAGCTTTATGTTGGACAGAAGGCCCCAGGAGAAGAGAAGTGAACCTTGTGGAGGAAACAGGAGCTAAGCCCGGAGAGAAACGCAGCCCCGGGAAGAGAGGAACCCCAGAAGCCTGAACCCTGGCAAACACTGGCAGCTGTCTTGCTCCAACACGTGACAATGGACTTTGGTGAGGGAAGAAACTTAATGCTTTATGGCCTGGTAACTGTGGACTTCTACCCCAAATAAATACCCTTTATAAAGACCAACCCATTTTTGGTATTTCACATTAGCACCCCTTTGGCTGACTAATACAGGTGCTTTATACAGAATGAGTACTTTATTCTCGTTCATGGTACTTAGGGTCTAAAAATCAGTCCATGAACACTGAATTAGTGAATACTGAACCATTGTTCCTAGGGGAGTTAGGTTCCTATCCTCAGATCACAACATTTTATCAATTGAACAATACGTAACTTTGTTTTATGTGAGTTCCTGATTAAAGACACCTTTTTTCTTTTGCTTCCTCCTAAAATTTGCATATGATGATTCTCTGGAAAGTTCTTTGTTTCACTCGCCTTTTTTAGAGACTGTGCCATTTAACTCCATCCAGAAACAATTTCATTGCCTGCAGAACATTTAGAGTAACACTTAAACAAAAGCCTCTGAACTTAAATTTAAGCAAATTTAATCATAAATCACATTGGGGGGCTCATTAAATAAGGTGTTGATTCATAACATTTAACTCATGACTAGTAGCACTATAACTCATGCCTGGTTGCAGCTTCTCTTAACACATGTGTTTTTTCCATAAGGCACTCAGCCCACTTGCAGTTAGGAACACTAGATAGCACTTCAGCATTACATTTGGGAGTCATTTGAAACAGTGAAATCACCAACAAAAAGCACAAAAATGAGACAGCAGGGCACTAAATATACTGCTAAGAGGATGCTTATTTACAGTATGAGTGCTGGAACAAGAAGGCAAAACGTCGCCTTGTTTGACCTTAGCTAGGAATGTGTGTCAGGCAACAGAAATTGTTTGCTGTTCTGAGTATGTCTGTGAATAACTGAAAAAGTGTCATGAATATTTATTTTGGGGTACAAATACATTTAGTGAGCCAGTGAATTTGCAGATACAGAATATGAAAATAATGAAGATCTGTATTTCTGAAATATATCGGAAACATTGGGTATTGAACCTGGGACCTCTTACATGGGAAGCAGGTGCTCAACCAACTGAACTACACGGGCTCCCCACTGCATGTTTTTTATCCCTTGTTCTGTTAATGGTCATGTGGGTTGTTTCCAGCTTTAGGCTACTCATGGGGCTGTGGGGATTGGAGCATATGTGGACACATTTTTGTGGGTATATCCTTAGAAATGGAGTCACTCTGTCATAGGATGTGCATCTTTAATGGATATGCCTCAGAGTTTTCCAAAGTAGTATAACAATATGTCCCACAAACAACAAGAGTTCTTGTTGTTTCACAACTTCACCAACACTTGTTTATTTTAAATTTTGCCAAAGGGGACTGGCTGGATGTGTAGTAGTATCCCATGTGGTTTTAATTTGCGTTTCCTTAGTGATCAGTTGAGTGCCTGGTTACATGCTTATTGGCTGTTTGGGTATCCTCCCCCTTTTTTTTTTTAAGCATCTGTTCAAGTCTCCTGCCCATCTTTTTAATAGGCATCTTCTTACAAATCTGCTGGAATTCTTTATATTCTGGATATGAGTCCTATATTATTTATTTACTTATTTATTTAGTAATTTTATTTGATTATCAGCCATTAGTTTTCATCTACATTGACTGTAGGTTTTTGAAAGTGGTGACATGTACATAGGTAACCAGTGTATAGAGCTTGTTTGGGGAATTTTCATCCTTATTATGTTTTCTGGACAACCATACACTGATACGATATAGGACATTCCTTATCCCTTTGGCCCAGACAGCCTTGTTGAACCTTGTGTCGATGTGCACATCTGGCATTCCCATTTCCTTCACGGCAAATTTCCGGATCTCTGTGAGGGGCCCGAGGGGCACATTTCTTGAAGCCCACTCCATGGATGCGCTTGTGAATGTTGATGATGTACTCCCTGGTCACCAACTCATTGATGGCAGAATGGCCCTTCTTCTCTCCACCCTTCTTAGCAGGAGCCATTCTGCCTCAACCAGGCCAGAAAGGAAGCCTATGTTATTTATATTTTAGGTATCTTTTTCCCACTCTGTCTTTTTTTTTTCCACTCTTTAATGGTGCCTCTTGAGGAAGAGAAGTTCTTTTCTTTTATGGATAGTGCTATTTGTGTACTTAAATATTTTCCTACTTCATAGTCATGAATGTTTTTTTCCTATATTATCTACTTTAAAAGCTTTATTGATTTTGTTTTTGACATTTAGATCTATACTCCACTTGGAATTTATATCTTGTATAGTTCCTACCGTTATTTATTGGACAGTTCATCTTTCTGGAACCCAGACACTTGAAATGCCTGATTTCTTACATTCAGCTTTGCCATATACATGCTTTGAATTTTTAGTTTTTTTTTTTTTTTTTAAATCTTTCTCCTCTATTATTAATTCATCCTCTTTAGTCTTAGTTAAGAACTATGAATTATCCTAATAGTAAATCATTGACTAAATTGAGATTGGGAACTGGTCCTTATGACTTGTCCTAGGAAATTCTTTACTTCTTTTATTTCTAAAAGAAGTAAACACACACACACACACACACACACACATACCCCCCATAAAATTTGCCATTTTAACCTTTTTTAGTGTACCATTCAGTGGCTTAATTACATTTATAGTGTTGTGTTTCACCATCATCCATTACCAAAGGTTTTCTTTTTTTAAGATTTATTTTATTTATATCTCTCCACACACCCCCCCCCCGCCCCCCATGCCCTGCTGCTTGTGCTCGCTGTCTGCTCTCTGTGTCCATTCCCTGTGCGTTCTTCTGTGTCTGCTTGTCTTCTCTTCAGGAGGCACTGGGAACCGATCCCAGGACCTTTTGATGTGGGAGAGAGGCACTCAATCACTTAAGTCTCCTTAGCTCCAAGTTTTGTTGTGTCTCTCACTGTCTCTACTCTGTCTCTTTTTTTTTGCGTCATCTTGCTGCGCCAGCTCTCTGCGCAGGCCAGCTCTCCACAGAGGCCAACTCTCCTCATGGGTCAGCTCTCCATGTGGGCCAGCTCACTTTCACCAGGAGGCCCCGGGAACCGAACCCGGGACCCTCCATATGGTAGACGGGAGCCCAATTGCTTGAGCCACATCTGCTTCCCACCAAAGGTTTTCATCACCCAAAACAACTCTGTGCTTGTTAAGCAATAACTCCACATCCCCCCACCCCTACCCCAGCCTGCGGTAACCGCTAATCTACTTTTTCCCTCTCAGAATTTGCTTATTCTAGATTTTAATATAAGTGGAATCATGCAGTACGTGTCCTTTTGTGTCTGGTTTATATCAGTTAGCATAGTGTCATCAGGGTTCATCTATGTGGCAGCATGTATCAGAACTGCATTCCTTTTTATGGCTGAACAATATTCCATTGTATGGGTAGACCACATTTTGCTTATACATTCTTCTATGGATGGGCACTTAGGTTGTTTCTACCTTTTGGCTATTGTGAGGAGAGCCTTAAATAGTAGAAAGTGTACAGATAAGACTATATCATAGTATCTGAATATCAGATAAGATATATAATTCCCACCACAGTGTGGCACAGTTCATTCATTTTGAGAAACGAATGCATACTAGGTGCCTGCTGTGAATAATAGAAGCTTGGGGGGGTGGGGAGGGGGAAAGGTGAGTCTTCCTGTCACCCCTGGAGTTCACCTGTGTATATTTGTGAAAAGGGTTGCAGAGTTAGAGATCAGTTTCGTAGTCATCTTTGTGCTAGGATAAGAGTCCAAAGCCTTCCTATGTAGTCTGCAGCCTAGGTTAAAATTTTGTTTTCATGGGAGAATTTGTTGGCTCATATTTCTGTTTTCTTAATAGAACCCACTGTGAGAGCGGAGCTGATGGAACAGGTGCCTCATATTGCATTGTTTTGTCAAGAAAACCGGCCTTCAATCCCATATGCTTTTTCCAAATACTTACTACCCATTGTGGTTAGATATCTTGCAGATCAGAATAATCAGGTAAGAATTCCATTTGCATGTTCTCACAGAAAAGCTATGTAGTATAATATATGGATAATGGCCTAGCTTAAGTGGTCTTATTTGAATGATTTCTTCTCTTTGACTTCATTGTTCTGTTTCAAAAACAAGTGATTTTTTGTATTAGACAAGCTGTGTTGTGAGTCTGCAAACCTAGATTTCATTAATGCCATTTTAGACGGTGCCTCGGAACTATGCTTACTTGGTACTCTGAAAAGCATCCCACAAAATGTGTGTTATTTTGTTAGATGACTTTGACTTTTATGTTCCACTTCATCTATTATAAGACAGTTTACCAAGTTCTGTCTTCGCAATAGTTGAAGAAAATAGGTACAACTCTTTATTTCCAAGGTTTTGCCAGTTATGAATCTCTTTAAGTAGAGATGCAGATGTCTTTGCATTTGTAAAAATCAAGTGGTAGAGTTTTGTTGTATTGTGTACTTACTTTGTTTATACTGTTATTTTTTTTCCTAGGTGAGAAAAACAAGTCAGGCAGCTTTGCTGGCTTTGTTGGAGCAGGAGCTAATTGAGCGATTTGATGTGGAGACCAAAGTATGCCCAGTCCTCATAGAACTAACTGCTCCAGATAGCAATGATGACGTGAAAACCGAAGCTGTGGCTGTAAGTAGCATGTGCCTTTTCAGTTTAGGTAGAACGTGACTATCTTGACTAATAGTCAATGCTCTTGGGTGTTACCATGAAGCTATTAAAGTAGCCACAAATCACTAAATTTGAAATATAATACAGGGCTAGAAAGGGACAAGAAGGCTTACAAGAGGAAACGGTCTCCTGGGCTCTGAGAAAGCAAGATACACAACAAAAAAAAGTAATGTAAATACCTTAAGTCAAAATGGAAAAATAAATCTGGGAAATAACCAGTGCAGTTTAAAAAAAGCCCTGTGCTGAATGAAAAAACATTTGAACCCACTCCATGCTCTTGGGCACTTTTCTAGGCACTGGGTAAACACAGTGGAAACAGAAAATAATACCCGTTTTCTGCCTTTGATAGTATGGTCCATGGGCAGGGATAGTCAGGTAAATAATTTTACTACGATATATGATATAAATGATGATTTTTAGAAAACTATTCAGACTGTTAAGTCATGATGCACATTAAGTCAAGTATAATAGTTTTCTATTATCTGACATGGTAAGGAAATATTACAATTACTTAATAGTCATCATAAATAAGGCATAAATTAGAATATAGTCACATCTGTTGCACTTCACATTTATGGTTCCTGAATTTAGATTGTAAGAATTCTGATAGTAAATTAGAAAAGTGATAAATCAACTTTACAATTTATTTGCATCTGTTTGGATAGTGAGAGTCCAAATAGTGAGTTATGCTTAAAAAATGTTTAAACCCCAAATATTGTAAGTTCATCTTTATTGATAGGAAAAAAATTCCGTCAAAATCTGTAGTGCTTCTGGATCATTGGGAGTGGGATGAAGTAAGTGATGGCTCCAGTTCCTTCCACTGGGGAACTTTTTGATGCCATTATTTTAATTTTGGGTACTTGTAAACAAGTTAATAAATACGGATACCTATGTTTCAGTAATGTTTTTTATTGAGGCGAAATTCATGTAACATAAAATTAACCATTTTAAAATTTACATTTCGCTAGCATTTAGTACATTCACAATGTTCTGTAGCTACCACCTTTATCTAGTTCCAAAACTTAGATGCTTTTTTAATTTCCGTAGTTCTTCAGTAAAGGAAGTAGGTTTGGCATAACTATTAGTTTATATTGAACAGTTTAACTTGCTCTATTATATTTTTGATAGGATTTAAAATTAGTAAAATATCATAATAAAAAATTATATTCAGAGCTTGTGGGAAACCCATGATTCTGTTACAATTCATTTATGTTTATTTTGTCATTATGTTTTTCATTCCCTGGCTCCCAGTTATTCTCTGTCTTGGGACTGATTCTAATAAATTTGGTTATACTAGCTCAGTGATGAGGTTAAATTTTGGATCTTTAGCTGGGGTTTGGAAATCCTTTAAAACAGTATAGAGTGAAAAAAAGCAAAAGTGGCTTTGGGGCTTAAGAGCCATAAGAGCTATTTCCAGTTCTGAAGGTGCTGGGACTTTGATAGAAATTGTATTGAATCTATAGATCGATTTGTGGAAAATTGCCATCATAATAAAGTCTTCCAATCTATGGACATGGCAGATCTCTCCATTTATTTAGATCTTTGATTTCTCTTATCAGTGTTTTGTAATTTTCATCAGAGCTCACATTTATTTTGTTAGATTTATGTCTTAAGTTTTCTTGGTTTGGAATGCTCTTGTGATACTTTTTTTAAGTATTAGTTTCTAGTTCATTGCTAATATATAGAAAAACAATTGATTATTGTATTCTGACTTGAATCCTGTAAGCTTCTTAAACTCACTTATATGTTGTAGTAGCTTCTTTGTAGAATCCTTGGAATTTTCTATGCAGACTATCATGCCAATAAAATAGGAAGTTTTACTTCTTTCTTTCCAATCTGTATATGCCTTTTACTTCTTTGTCTTGTATTGCACGGGCTAGTAGTAAAATAGGTTAAATAGGTAAATAGTAAAGTAGTAAAATAGGTAAAAGACCTATTTCTTTCTATATTAACTACAGGGAGAGTTTATTTAAATAACATAGGGCCGGTTTTCAAGTACATTCATGGAACACGAGGCTTTGCAAAAAGCAAGTTCTGATATGCATGCGTATCAGTTAACATGGTATTTTGTGAGGCAAAGACTGCCTATAAAATACAGTTATTCCTTCTACATCAGGACTTTCCCCATTGTGGTTTTGGTATATTGCCAGTCGACATCAGAAATTAAATGGGAATTTGGGGGGAGTTTTGAGAAACTGCATACGACACACAGAGGCTAGAAATGTAGAGATACCTTAAAAAGTTTAGTAACTCAAATGCATAATATTATCTGTACAGTATGTTTTTTACTGTTTAATAACATAAATGAACAACTACACAATTTTTTTTCTTAATTAAATTTGTAGTAAAAGAACTGTGGTTCTATGCACTGGTTTGGGGATGCTAAGTGTGTTTATAGCAATCTCTTACGTGACATCTCGCGGTGATCTTGCAGTGATTTTTGCATCTCGAGTTTCTTGTATCTTGTGTCATTTGAACACCATAAACTTTATTAAAATCATAGACTCCAAGCGTAGTGTTCCTAGTGGTTCAGAAAGTGCTCCCCAGAAACAGAGGAAAAGATGAACTTGAAAGAGTAGAATTGTTAGATATGCTTCATTCAGGCAAAATGACTGCTGTGGTGGGCCACCATTAAGGTGTCATTGAGTCCACCATAAGGCATATCAAAAAAGAAGAGAAGGAAATCCACAGAGCCCTTGCTGCAGCTGTACCAACAACGGCAAAGCATTTGCATAAACCGGGAGATCCACATCTCTCTCATGTAGAAAGTGCAACATTCTTTTAGGTGCAAGATTGTTACTAAAAAAGGCATTCTGGGAACTCTGACATCATAGGAGAAAAGGCTAAGTCCTTATATGATTCCCTAAAGGAAAATGAAGGGGAAAGGTCTACCCCTATGGTTTTACAGGCCAGCAGAGGCTGGTTTGAAAATTTTTAAAAAAGATTTAACCTATGCAAAAAATATTACGCAGATTTTCTTGATCATGGGGGCACTGCACCCCCGACCCCCACAATGCGGAAGGGATATATATATATGCTCTTTTTGTAATAATACAGATACACTAAACTCAGATCCTTCTTACAGATAATCTTTCCCTTTGAATACTCACTGCTTGCTTTTTTTTTTTTTTTTCTTTTATAGCTACCAGGCAAAATGAATAAGTATTAAAGTTGAAACTATTATATAAAAGTGAAATTTGAGGGATTTTCTGTGGGTTTACTAGGCACTAAATAGTTATTGGATGATTTTGTTGTAAGCAGTTAATATCTATTTTTCTGTTTCCTACTTGGGTAAATAAGATGGCATTAACCGTCTTCTGTGTTTTTTTTTCTGTGAGATATGTATTATAATGGTGCCATTCTGTAGTTCCTATTTCTTGAAATTGTGTATATTTTGTAAATTATGAAACTTAACTGAAAAAATCTTGTGTTTTGTTCTTATTTACTTTAGATAATGTGCAAAATGGCGCCAATGGTTGGGAAGGACATTACAGAGCGTCTCATCCTCCCTCGGTTTTGTGAGATGTGCTGTGATTGCAGAATGTTTCATGTTCGGAAGGTATTTTTTACAGTCAGTTGTTTTTCTGTTTGAGAACACCTGGTTCTAGTGGTTTAATGGACTGATAAGTGAAGTTTTTCAAAATTATTTTTAAAGAACTTTATATGTAGTATTTTGAAATGTCAGTGATGTGTTTTTTTTTGTCAGGTCTGTGCAGCCAATTTTGGAGACATTTGCAGTGTAGTTGGCCAGCAAGCTACCGAGGAAATGTTGGTAAGTACTGCAGATATTAAGGAGTAAGCAGTGCATCACAAAGTCTTATATCAAGTTTGAAAAGTTTGAAAAATTCACCCCCAAATTTTATTAGCACAGTCCCATGAATGTATGTCAACCACAAAGATAATATGAGGTCCAGTTTAGGAGTTTAAATTTCTGTTATCTGAGCACGTAAATGGTGTCTTGGTAAGGACAGTTTGTTAAAAAAGCAGGTAAGTTTAAGAACTATTTGATACATTTACCTCTCCCCACCTCTCTGAAATCAGTTCTTAGGTATTGAATGGAATCTTTAATTTTATTGAAATTCTCAGTATTTTGGTGAGAAATACTGTACATAGTAAATCTACAGCCATTTATTTTTCAGGTGGTTAGTATGTGGGACTCTTGATGTACAAATTAATATACTTGAAGAGTTTCTGAAACTCTTTTATGCAGAAAAATTATTAAGTTCACATTCAAGCTCTTGGGTATAACATTTAAGCTATAGCTATTTGTTGGAGAGTTATTTTCTTTTTCATAGTCAATTGTGTTATGAATTAGGTGTGATTTATATAAAAATTGGGTATTAATACTAAAAGGGGTTTTACTTTTTATTAAGAAGTTCCAATATTTTCAAAGAAAGCAGAAAATGAAATACTACTGAAACCTCTTCTATCTGCTTGCCTACAAAAACCCTGTCTTTCTTGCACAGCTGCCCAGGTTTTTCCAGCTTTGTTCTGATAACGTGTGGGGCGTCCGGAAGGCTTGTGCTGAATGCTTCATGGCCGTTTCGTGTGCAACATGTCAAGAAATCCGACGGACTAAATTGTCAGCACTGTTTATTAATCTGATCAGTGATCCTTCACGTTGGGTAGGGTGTTGTTTAATTACTTTTGTAAAATAAAACATGGGAGAGTTTTTGATTACATAATTTAAGAAATAATTTATAATTTGAGATATGTTACTATTGACACTTTCAGGAGTGGACAGCAGAAAGACTATTAACAGATTGTATTTTTTAAAAGTAGACAAAGTTTCTTTACAAATATAAATCATGTTTATTTTCATTCTATTGATATGATCTATTACATTAATTGATTTCTGCATCTTAGATCTTAAATCCCTGGGATAAATCCCACTTGGTAATTGTTTGTTCCTTTTTTCTGTTGCTGGATTTTGTTTGCTAGAACCTTGTTGAGTTTTGCCTCCATATTCCTGACAGTTATTGGTCTGTAGTTTTCTTGTTATGTCTTTGATAAATTTCTCTTTATTAATATTCTGTATTTGATATGCCATTGTCTTTTACTTCTTTAATCCTGCTTTGAAATCTTCTTCCGTTAAATCTGACATCTGGTAACACTCAGGCAGTTTCTGTTGTCTGCTTTTTTTCTGGTGTGTAGGTCATGTTTTCCTGTTTCTTTGCATGCTTGTAATTTTTTTTTGTTGGCAACTGGACATTTTAGGTAATGTTGTAGCATCTCTGGGTGCCCCCTCCCCTTTGGGGCCTTATTTTTTTTGCTTGGTTTTTTGTTGTTGTCGTTCAGTGACTGGCTGGATTATTTTTGTGAAGTCTGTTTATCCCCGCAATGTTAAGTATGTGACATGCTCATCAGGAAAGCTCAGCTTTGAGTCACCGTGGGATGGCAGTGGCATTGGCCAGGCTCTCTTCCTCTTTTTCCCTGACCATGGTCAGCTGTTAAACTCCCCGAATTGTTGCCCATTTGCTCTATTGTTTTCAACAATGCCCTGGGATGTAAATTCCTCTAGGGACTAATCCCAATCAAATGTGGTTCCTTCCAAGGAATAATTTCTGTGGTTAGTGTTCCTAGTGGCCCCAGGAGGCCTTCTCCAAGTTTATTCCCTGGTTTGTTCCTGCATGCTAGCTAGCCTGAAGTATAGATCAAACGTTCATTAGGTGCAGGAATTTCCTCCCAATGGCCTTTCACCACCACCGCTTGAGAGCACCCTGAGATTTGAACTTCTTGAGATTTGAACTTCTTCATGCTCCTTTGGGAAGCCATTAGGAGCTGTTTTATGGCCTGCTTCTCTCCCCAGGCAGAAATCTCTGAGCCTGGCTCTGGAGCTGGGGGTGGAACAAAGGCAAGCTTCTTTCCTGGGTTATACTCCTGCTCTAGGAGCTAGCCCTTGGTGGAAGGGTGGGGCCAGCAGCTTGAGGTTCTCTCACCTTGCCTCTCCTGGTATGGAACCACCTCCTCATGTGTTGGGGCAAGGGCTTTTGGGGTCTCCAGTATTCTCAGTGCATTTTGCACAAGGTAGTGCCTCTGTTCCACGAGTGGGGGCTGGTTGGAAGAAGAGAGCCCCCACCTCTCCACCATGTTCACTGGGACTTAACCTTAACAGGCAACTGGGGACAGGTGAGAAACACTGCACCCTCTCCTCTTGGAGAGAAAGCCAAGCCCTCTGTCTGGGAAGTACGGATCTGGATGGAGCCTCTGCCTTGTTAAGCTGGGATGGGGGAGGAATCGAGGGCTGCTGGTTGGCATACTACAAGGGTGTTTTTTTTTTCTTTTTTTTTTAGATTTATTTTATTTATTTCCACCCCCTCCCTTGCTGCTTGTGCTCACTGTCTGCTCTCTGTGTCCACTTGCTGCACGCTCTCCTGTGTCTGCTTGTCTTCTCGTCTTCTCTTTAGGAGGCACTGGGAACTGATCCTAGGACCCTCCGACGTGGGAGAGAGGCACTCAATCGCCTGAGCCACCTCAGCTCCCTGGTTTGTTGTTTCTCTCATTGCCTTTTTCCTCTGTGTCTTCTTGTTGCGTCATCTTGTTTTGTCAGCTCTCCACGCGGGCCACTAGGTCTCCAAGCAGGCCTGCTTTTGCCTTCACCAGGAGGCCCTGGGAATCGAACCTGGGACCTCCCATATGGTAGACGGGAGCCCAGTGGCTTGAGCCACATCTGCTTCCCATACAAGGGTGCTTTTCTCACCTAATTTTTATACATATTCTTGAATAGCTGTTTCTTCATTTGCTGTTTTCCCTTAGACCATTTCAGTGGTTATTTTTCTGTAGGTTACATGGTTTTCTCTGGGGTGAAAGTCAGCAGAGCTCCTCATGCTGTCTTGCCAGGAGTCTGTATCTGAACCTCATCAGTATGTTCATTTTTCAAAAAACAAAGACTACACAGAGAAGAAAGACTGTTAAGCCTTTACAATTACTATTTTAATGTTTTTAATAATATCTTGCTTAAAGATTAACAGATTTTTGAAGTTATGTTGAAAATACATTTACTTTGTCACTGCATTTGACTTAGTGTAATGCAGTATTTTCTATTTGGGAATACATTTATATTAAAAATGAAGGACTCCTTAAATAATTATCAGTTATTTGAGTTCTGTTTAAGTCCTATGCCTATTTAGGTGAAACAATAAGAAAGAAGATAGACTTAGGCCAGAAAAATATTAAGAAATTATTTGAGGAAGAATATATTTACTATAGTGGCCCTTTTCAAAAGTTAAGATTGATATAATAAAAATAAACTTTATTTATTTTATTTTATTTTTATTTTTGATTATTGCAGGCAGAAAGTTTATTGGGAAGCTCTCCCAATGGAGGGGGTCTGAAGAGAGACTTCAGCCCTGATATAAGAATAAACTTTATGAAATTCCTTAATATTCATTCTATGAGTGCCTTGTTGATTTTTTTAAATGGTTTTCATGACTTGTGTTTAAAATCTTTTATTTTATTTAAAATGCTGCTGGAAGTATTAAAAAATAGCTTATAATCACTTCAGTTTTAGGCTAACAGGTAGTTACCAAATATTTTAGTAGTGTTAGAAAATCAATTATAAGCATTGGGGTAAGCTGGAGAGTTAAGAAACATGATTCTAGTTCTGATTCCATTGCAACCAATACAGTGAAATAGGACATCATTTTGCTTGGATTTCTGTCTCCCCTTTTGTGAAATCAAGGAGGTCGATTAATTTTTTTTTCTCTCTCTTTTTTAGTTGTGGAAACCTATGTAAAACATAGACATTCTCATCTCAGCCACTCCCAAGCATATAATTTAGTGGGATTTATCACACACATGTTGCAGTACCCTCACCACCTTCCATTTCTAAACCTTTCTCATCTCCCAAACAGAAACTTTATACCTATTTTGCATTAACTCCTCATTCCACCATTCCCCTCCCCAGCAAACTGTACTTTAATTTCTATCTTTCTGAGCTTGCAAATTCTCCAATATTTTCTTTGTAGTTAAAAATGGAGCCTAAATTTAACATCCTAAATCAGTAACAATCTTGTTTGCTTGTATACCAACTTAACGTCAATTGTATATACAAACTATGTTCCTTAACCCTTCCATCCCCCTACCTTTAGGTAGCTTCTGTCACACATTATATGTTTATAGCTTATAAGTCCAAAACCACTGATTTATCATTACATTTGTGCATTTGCCTTTTAGATTGTGTAAGAAGTAAAAAAGTGGAGTTTCAAATCAAAAGTACAACAATAGTACTGGTATTATATTTACCCATGTCATTATCTTTACCAGAGATCTTTATTTCTTCATGTTGCTTCAGTCATTTGTCTATTGTCCTCTCTTTTCAATCTGCAGAACTCCCCTTAGCATTTCTCGTAGGCTGGTCTTGTGGTGATGAAGTTCCTCAGCTTTTGTTTATTTGGAAATGTCTTAATTCCTCCCTCATTTAATTAATTAATTAATTAATTTACTTTTAACCACCCCACCCACCCCTGTTTTTGCTGTTTTTGTGTCTATTCACTGGGCAGTTCTTTGTGTCTGTTTCCTTCCCTCTCTTCTTATCCTTCTCCTCCTGTCTTCACCAGGATTCTATCCTGGGAGCCTCCGATGTGGGAGAGAGGCGTCCCACTGCTTGCACCACCCTTAGTTCCTGGTTTTTCGGCATGTCTTATCTTGGCTCTCCTTTGTGTCACTCTTCTGTTACGTCATCATCTTGCTGCATTGCTTGATGAGGCCTGGGGGCTCACCCGCTTGCAAGGCCTGATGGCGCGCCCCCACACGGGGCCTGGTGGCCCGTGTGCCTTCTATATTTTTATTTTTACCAGGAGGTCCCGTAGGTCAAACCCAGGTCCCTCCATATGGGAGATGGACGCCCAACCATTTGAGCCACATCTGTCCCCCCTTCCCTCATTTTTGAAAGACAGTTTTGCTGGAGATAGGATTCTTGGTTGGCTGTTTTTTGCTTTCAGCACTTTAAATATATCTTCCCCCTGCCTTCTCACTTCCATGGTTTCCAGTGAGAAATCGTCACTTAGTCTTATCTGGCTCCCTTGGTTGTGGCAAGTTGCTTCTTTCTTGTGGCTTTCAAAATTCTCTTTATCTCTGACATTACACAGTTGATTGTAATATGCTGCAGCATAGGTCTAACTGGGTTTATCTTGTTTGGAGTTTCTTGAGCATCTTGGATGGGTATGTTCATATCTTTCTTTAAATTTGGGAACTCTTCAGCTATTATTTCTTTGGATATTCTTTCTGCCTCTTTCTCTTTTTTGTTTCTGGGACTGCCACAATGCATATATTCATCTACTTCATAGTGTCCCATAGCTTCCTTAGGGTCTGTTCACTTTTCTTCTTTCTGCTCCTCAAACTGGATGATTTCCACTGTCTTATCTTCACATTCTCTGATTCTTTCTTCTACCAGCTCCAATCTGCTGTTACATCCTTCTAGGCAGTTTTTAATTTCGGTTTTTGTGGTTTTCTCTCTTGATATTCTCTTTGTGTTCCTTTATCATTTTCCTGATTTCCTTTAGTTCTTTGTACATATTTTCCTTTAGCTATTTGAGCATATTTAAGACAATTTTTTAAAATAATTTATTTTATTTACTTTATTTTTCCTCATTTATCCCCCACTCCCCCAGATGGTTCTCTCCTCTGTCTGCTCATTGTTTTTCTTGCCTTCTCCAGGAGGCACCGGGAACTGAACCTGGGACCTCCCACATGAGAGGCAAGTGCCCAGTGGCCTGAGCCACATCCACTCCCCGCAGTCTGTGGTATCTGCTGGCTTGTGGCCTCTGCTTGTTGTGGCAGGGGCAGAGTCTAGCTTGTTGCAGCAGAAGGTGGTGTCTAACTTGTCTTCTTTTTTAGGAGGCACTGGGACCTGAACCAGGGACCTCCCATGTGGTAGGTGGGCACCCAAGTGGTTGAGCCACATCTTCCCAAGATAATTTTTTAAAAGTCACCTCCACATGGGTGATCCTGGGTTCAGTTGCCGGTGCCTCCTAAGGAAGACGAGCAGACAACGAGCAGACAGATGAGGGAGCCATCTTGTGGGGCAAAAGGGGAGGGAATAAATAAAAATAAATAAATAAATAATTCTTTTAAAAGCAGCCTTTTATATTTTTATAGAAATAATGTTTGTTGACTTTAAGGTGGGGATCTGTAAATTCACACTCATGCACATATTACTCTTTTTCCTTTTGTTCATATAATTTTAACCTTTCATAACCAATTGAATCATTTTTATTTGCCTCTCCAAGTAGTTAAATAGCCAATAATAGACATATTTTACAATTATTTGTCTTTGTAAAATTCACACAAAATACATCCACATAATCTTCATTTAAAAACTTTGAAAAGGTAGTGTCATGCTGTTTTCTGGAAAAAGAATGTTGATTCTCAGAGAAATTGGCTTGTGGCAAAATCAAGGTTTTATTAACATGCTAATGTGTCTTTCCTTCTACTTCCTCCCATATAACCTCTCTCTCTCAATTTTTTCTTTTTTTTTAAATTGTGATTACAAAAGTAATACAGAAATACAGTATAAAATAAAATCCTGCCAATTACTTTTTACCCCTTGTAAATGAAACATTCATTTACCAATAGCATATGCTTTCAGATTTTTGTGAAATATATTTTAAGGCATTATTATATTTCTAATGTGTGTATATGTAGTTCTGGTATATCTGTCTTGTTTTCCTTGTGGAAAATTGCAGTCTTTCCTACCTGAAAATATAAAATAATATATTTATCTTATTTTGTTAACTTTTCATTGCCTTCTCTTTTCTATTGGTCAGTCTTGGTTTTCCTCATTCTTTTTGTTCTTGTGAATACAAAAAGATTTTCTAAGTAGGAAAGGTTTAATAGTTTAGAAAGAATCGTAAATCCTGACTTAAAAATGTTTTATAATTCTGAATCTGTGCTTCTTTCAGAAAAGCTGTATGTTTATTTCAGACATACTTTTATACATGGAAAGTAAATCATTCATAATCCCTTCTGTTTGTTTTATTAGTGTCCTTTTTCCTGCTCCCCATAGGTTCGACAAGCAGCTTTTCAGTCTCTGGGGCCTTTCATATCTACATTTGCTAATCCATCGAGCTCAGGCCAGTATTTTAAAGAAGAAAGCAAAAGTTCAGAAGATAACTTGTCAATAGAAGACAAAAATAGGTATAATTTTTAAAACTTTGTTTTCAGATTTTACTGCTTGTGAACATTTTTTCATTTCTATTTTATAATAAATGCTCCTTTTGTAGAGTTACAATTTCTCCTGAATATAAAAAGTGGTACATACTTTTATAGAGTTTTATTAAGCAGATTGGTTTGTTACATGTCTCCTAGGTTAGTTACATAATAAATGAGAAGATGCATGTAACACTTAACTTGATGCTTGGCGCAGAGAAAATTACATAAATGATAGATGTAATAATTTTTTAATAAGTTCCTTAATAATTTACCTAATAAATAGCTTATTTAAAATATATAGGGTAATGACTGTACGGTTTAAAATTTACTTCTTTTAAAATTTGTTTTTAAGGAATAAAACCTAACTTAGCAATATGTTTGTTTTAGTATTTATATAGTCCATTTCTAACTTATTTTCCCTTTCGATCAATTAATTTAATTGTGGGTCTCGGATTCTTTGTCTACAGAATGATTATTGTAGTCTCTCAATTGAGGAGAAAAGTATTTTAATGATGAGCACCAAATTAGCATGCTCATTAACTAGAATATCAATTTTAAATGTATTACTCTAATAGGGCAACCAAATTTTTTAAGTTGAAAGAGGACCACTCTGATTTTTATTTTTAAAATTTTTCTGCATTAAAAATTCAATTTGAATTCTAGCTTTTAAATTTTATAATAAAATTTATTTGGAAAAAAAATGATTCACAGCTCATTTAGTGCATGGGAAATGTGCACAAACTTTTATGGTTACACACTTGGAATAACATTAGTACATGGTTTTGAAGCAGTCCCTGCTGTAATGCTTACATTGCCATAGTGTCTTGTCCCTCCCTTGTCATGATGCTAATGGAAATTTTCTTCTGTAGGTCTTGATACTGTGATATTTGCTTTCTTGGTGTTTTGATTTGGCAGTTCTTCCTTTCTTCTCTGCTGCCTTGTTTTACCTTTTTGCCTGTTCTCCTACTGTCCTGCTGAATAGCCAAACAAATCTGAGGTACTGTTTTTTGTAAAGGAAGAAAAATCACTCTAAACCTGTCTTCCTAGCAAGCAAAGTCTGTCACTTCTTTGGAAAACAGCTGCTTCAAGGAGATTGATTAGAAATGATGATAGGGACAATGTTATGTTTTTCATTTTTGAAGTCAGCATGCCTTTTTATTGTCTATTTAAGTATATACTGCAGACTATTATATAACTTTTATTTATTTTCAAATCGGGAAAGTGAAAATGTAAATTTATGGAGAATTGCATAGGACAATTCTATAAAGGACCAGATAGTAAATATTTTTGACTTATCAGCAGAAAGTCTGTTACAACTGCTCACCTCTGCTATCGTAGTATGAAAGCAGCCATAGACAATACATAATGAATGGGCTCGGCTGTGTTCCAATAAAACTTTATTGACAAAACCAGCCCACTAGGTTGTCCTGGGCTATAGTTTGCTGGCTGTAGTATAGGACAATATTGGAAGAGTTATTTAAAGGTATTTATTTTTTAGCTACTAATGTTAATTCCTCTTCCATTGTAATGAAACTTGTAATCAGATGTGACAAGTCAATACTGTTTATAACATTGGATTTTCACTAGACTTCATTGAATTGTGATAATGGTATGGGGTGGGGGAGGGAAGAGAGTTCCTGGCCAAGGAAGGAGGAATGTTAAATACTGTAAAAGCTTTTGTGTAGTTTAATTTCCTATCTTTAAAAAGAGTAGTCCTTTATATTATGAAATCTCAGAACCATTAGTTTGTCTTCCCTTAAAAACGGCATGGTTTTTGTCTTAAGCTGCATGTTTTAAAATTTAAGATTGATTTATTCATTATGCAAGAATGAATTGAGCACCTACTATGAACAAGATATTGTAGAAAGAAAGATAGAACTTGGTTCCTCTTATCACAGTCATGTCAGTTTTCTAGAATTCAGATTTTTAAGCAAATATCTTAAAATGTGAGGAAGTTTTGGGCACTGTCTTTCCGTTCCTATTTATGTATTATATATGGTTTCATCTGATCCTGAACACATTTACTGTCACTTAATGCTCTTTGAGGCACTCATTGATTTTAAACCACTGCCTTTATATACCAGCTTTATCTTTCACTCACCCTGGATCAGGCTGTTAAGACTTCTTTGAAAGAGGAGGCTGCTTCCAGAAACAGAGTTAAATGTTCAAATTTGCATTTTAAAAGTATGGAAAATAATCGTTTTTTAAAAAATGTTTAGTCAAACATAATATTATATTCTCTAAATACAGTGTTCTTTTGGTTCTCCCTGCTTTTAGTACTTGCTGCTGTCTCTCCTTTCGCATACCCTCATTTAACAAAGTGAATGTCAGCTCTGTCTCTACACTTACTTCCTCCAAGAATCCTTTCCTGACTTTTCCAGGAAATTCAGAGCCTTTGTGTCTTTGCTGTCAATCGTGCTGGAATTAGCACTAAGTTTTTAATTATATCTTTTTAATTATGTATTTGCATATATTATCCAATAAACTACAAATTAATTAGGTGTAGCAATCTCATTTTTCTTCTTTGAATATACTCATACCTTCACTGGGCCTGTCACATAGTGCATAATAAATCTTGAATAAATTATTTTCAGAAAATATGGATTTAACATCAAAAGCCTTAAGTAACTAAATGACTTTGGTAGTTTTACTCAGTACAGCTTAATGTCAACTATGTGAACATTAAATTGGTTGTTATTGATAGACTTTGGAAGTATTTCACTGTTATTAAAGCTTCATTGAGTTAATTCATGGTACTTGGAAGGTGTGTCTTGGAGAGATTTCTTTGCTCTTACCTCAGGATATGGTGCTGCTTGAACCATATATTCTATAGGTCATTTTCTCCTTGAAATACCTCTACTTAATTTTTGAGGTCCAAGGCCTCTGGTTAGAAACCCTGAGAATCTTAACTGTATACTTAAAAGGCATAAAAGGAAACTTCAGGTTCTTTTTGACAGAAATTTCTGGCCGTCTCTTTGGTTGGTTGTTACCTGTATCTCTTAAGAGGATCCTTCTCATTCTGCAGAATCCCAGATCTCCTCAATTTTCAAAACAACGTTTCTCTCTTACAATAGCATTCGGAAGTCTGACATTTAAAAATATCAGAATTTTAGCCTTTAGCTGCTTGAACTTGCATTGAGTGTAATCAAGCTCCAGGAAAAATCAGAAATCAGAGAATTTATATCTTTGACACTTTTGAAACAACTGTTAATCATAGATGCCGTATTTCCTCCCACAATTTAATACTAGGGAAAACTTTTTTTGCTCTTTTAGTTGCCTCTTAAAACTGTACTAGAAGTTCTAAGTTTGGGCAAACTAGTAGGTTTATATTAGACAAGTGGAGTGACTTGATGAGTCATTCTCTTTGTGTTATTGCTGTTTAAAATATTAACATTTAATCTTAATGTTAAGGTGAGATAGTGATCAAGGAACCTTGAGTCCCTGGTTTAGTGTCACATTTGGAATGGCCACTTTAATTGGGTTCTTTTGTGTATTTTAAATAGAAGTTTCTTAAATTTCTCAGGTAATAGATGGGAACTTAAAAGTTTTACTTATTTGTCATCCCTACCCTCCTTATGGAATGATAGCTTGTTACTATAATTTTTAAGTTTTAGTTTGAATAATTTCATAGAAAGCACACAGCCCAAAGAATCCAATATACTCTTCATCCAGATACACAGATATTAACATTTTACTATATTTGCTTTATCATTCTTTTTTTTTCTCCCTGCTCTCTGAGAATAAGTTGTAGACATGCTGTTCTTTATACAGCTTTAAATACTGCTCTGTGAATCTCCTCAAAACACGGACATTCTTACATAGTTGCGGTACTGTTACCGAAATTAAGAAATTAATGTTGATATATTATTATCTAATCTACAGACTTTATTCAAATTTCACCACTTATCCAACTAACATTGTTTGGAGCAAAAGAAAAAAAATTGTATCTTAATAAGGACAAAATGATTGGAAATTTTTATGTAATTCATACCGGTATAGAAGACGTTTGTTTTGCATAATAACACTAGCTTCCCGAATTATTCAGAGGACAGAAAAGAGTTTATAGATTATCTAGTCAGCTCTGTCATTTTTACAAATGAGGAATAAATGGAGATGTGAGTCCTGAAGAGGCCCCGAGTGCTGTGTTCACACAGTGCCAGTGCTAGGGCAGGAATCCATGAGTTTGCTGCCCAGTCCTCAAGTGGGAACATGGTTTTATAGTAGGCACGTGTTGTGGACTTTGTATTTGTACCAATGGAAGGACAGCAGAACATTAAATGCTATAGCTGTGTGAACTGTGTGCTATGTTTTCAAGTGACTTATCTTTATGTTTGCCTGTTTCTGATTTCCTTTTTTACATAATCAAAATGGGTTTCAAAATTATATGTTTTAGAAAATAATGTGACTGTTTTGATGAGACTAAGCCTGATCAGAGGGAACTTAATACATTTTTGAAAATGTGCACAGGCATGCCTTGGAAATATTGGGTTGGTTCCAGACCACCACAATAAAGTGAGCCATACAAATTTTTTGGTTTCCCATTACATATAAAAGTTACATTTATACTATACTGTAGTCTTTTAAGTGTGCAATAGCTAACAGAACATACATCTTTAATTAAAAAATAATATATTGCTGAAAAAAAATGCTAATCATCACATCACCCGAGCCTTCAGCAAGTCATATTTTTGCTGGTGGAGGGTCTCACCTCAATGTTGATGGCTGTTGACTGGTGGCTGCTGAAGGCTGGGATGGCTGTGGCAATTTCGTAAAATAAGACAATGAAGTTTGCCGCATCGATCAACTATTCTTTTCACGATTTCTCTGTGCATGGAATGCTATTTGATAGCATTTTACCCACAGTAGAACTTCTTTCAAATTTGGAGTCAGTCCTCTCAAAACCTGCTTTATCAACTAAGTTGATGAGATATTCTAAATCCTTTGTTATCATTTCAACAATATTCACAGCATCTTCACCAGGTGTAGATTCCATCTCAAGAAACCACTTTTTTTGTTCATCCATAAGAGGCAACTCCTCATCTGTTCAAGTTTTATCATGAGGGGCCAGCAATTCAGTCACATCTTCAGGTGCTACTTCTAATTCTAGTTCTCTTGCTGTTTTCACTACATCTGCAGTTAATTCCTCCACTGAAGTCTTGAAACCCTCAAAGTCATCCCTGAGGGTTGGACTTAACCTCTTCCAAACTCTGTCAATGTCAATTTTTTTATTTCCTCCCATGAATCACGAATGTTCTTAATGCCATCTAGAATGGTGAATCCTTTCCAGAAGATTTTCAGTTGACTTTGCCCAGGTCTGTCAGAGGAATCACCATCTATGACAGCTCTAGCCTTACGATATATATTTCTTAAATAATAAGACTTGAAAGTTGAAGTGACTCCTTGTTCCATGGGCTGCAGAATGGATGTTGTGTTAGCAGGCATGAAAACAACATTAATATTGTACAGTTCCATCAGAGCTTTTGTCAGTGAGCAATAATACTATTTTGAAAGGAATCTTTTTTTCCTGAGCAGTAGGTCTCAACAGTGAGCTTAAAATAATCAGTATACCATGTTGTAAGCAGATGTGCTGTCATCCAAGCTTTGTTGTTCCATTTATAGAGCAGATTTAGCATCATTCTTAAGGGCCCTAGGGTTTTCAGAATGGTAAATGAGCATTGGCTTCAACTTAGTCTTAGGAGCGTTAGGCCCTAACTAGAGAGTCAACCTGAACTTTGAAGCTTTGAAGCCAGGCCTTGACCTCTCCTCTCTAGCTATGAAAGTCCTAAATGGCATCTTCTTCCAATAGAAGGCTGTTTTGTCTACACTGAAAATCTGTTGTTTAGTGTAGCCCACTTCAGCAATTTTCTTAAATCTTCTGAATAACTTGCTGCAGCTTCAACATCAGCACCTGCTGCTTCACCTTGCACTTTTATGTTATGGAGATGGTGTCTTTCCTTAAAGATTTAAAGCTACCCCTGCTAGCTTCATGCTTTTCTTCTGCAGCTTCCTCACCTCTCTCAGTCTTCGTAGAATTGAGGAGAATTAGGGTATTGCTCTGGAGTAGGCTTTGGCTTAAGGGAATGTTGTGGCTGGTTTGATCTTCTATCCAGACCACTAAAACTTTCTCTTTCTCAGCAATAAGCACTTATAATTTCCTTCAGGAACTTTTCCTTTGCATTCACAATTTGGATGATTGTTACAATAGGCCTAGCTTTCCAGCCCATTTCAGCTTTCAACATGCCTTCCTCACTAAGCTTAATCATTTCTGGCTTTTGATTTAAAGTGAGAGATGTGTGATTCTTCCTTTCATTTGAACACTTAGAGGCCATTGTAGGGTTACTAACTGGCCTAAGTTTAATATTGTTGTGTCTCAGTGAATAGGGATGCTTGAGGAGAGGGAGAGAAATGGGGGACAGCCAGTCAGTGGAGCAGTCAGAACGCAAAACAGCGTTTATTGATTATGCTGTCCATCTTATGTAGGTGTGGTTAAAGTGGCACCGATAGACTTGCTCAATGCAGGATTGCCACACATTTTCAATTTGTAAAAAAAACCATTTTCGGGAGTGGATGTGGCTCAAGCAGTTGAGCGCCCGCCTCCTACATGGGAGGTCCCAGGTTAAGATCCCAGTGCCTCCTGAAAAAACAAAAACAAGAAGCAAAACAGATGAAAAAACCAACTCAGGGAAGCCAATGTAGCTCAGTGGTTGATTGCCAGCTTCCCACATACGAGGTCCCGGTTTCAATCCCTGGCCCCCTGTACCTCAAAAGAGAAAAAAAGAAAAAGAGTGTCTGTGAAGCACAGTAAAATAAGGTATGCTTATACAGCTGCTTTTTAACTGGCATATAGTGCTGTTCAGCATACTGTTTAATACCTTTTTTTTGTGTATACTTAAAGGAACACAGAGTTTCAAAGGAACACCCTTAATTTTTCCCCCACATTCGCTTTAAAAATTTACCTGCGTATTCATCTCTCCTTTCTAAGAACATCTTTCATGTTTCTTAGAAAGAGGTGTCTCTTCACCTGCTTTACCTGTTTCACTCCACCTGTGCTCTTGAGCCCATATTCTTTCTTCTCAGAAAGACGTGGCTTATTGGTTATTCCATCAGTCTTCTGTATCTCCAGTTTCTTCATCCCTTCTGACCTCTTTCCTTCAGCCTAAAAATGTGCCGTTTTTACTGACCTTTCATGCAAGAAACTGCCTTCACTCTTTGTTACCCTATATGATTGTCATATTTTCTTTCTATATATTTTTTTGCTTCACAAACGTACATCTCAGCCCCACACTCCGACTCTACCTCTTTTCCTGGTGTCTGGTCAATTTTCCATAGACACCATCACCTGGAATTCGGCAGTTCCCAACTCAGCCTCTTCAGGTTTCTCATTAAACTGTTGTGGCACTTTTCACTTTTGTTGGTATTGCCAGTATCTATTTAGTTGCTGTAGCCAGAAACCTGGAAATTTTTAATTTAAGTATCTTTTCCTATCCCCCATAGGAGAAATTCCAGCAGTATTTAGCATGGAATACAAGAATTCCTGCAAATTATTTAATGCTTGGCTACCATCTTTTCTTTTAACCCTAATAAACTTCTTGCTCTTTTCTAAATGTACCCCATCTTTTCTTTTTCCTTTGCACATATCACTTCTTTGAATACTTTTCTTCTCCTTCATCTCCTCAGCATTTTCTGGCTCTTCTTGATGCACCTCAGATGCCCTTTACTCTAAAGCTTTCCATTGCTACCCCCATCTCCACCCCCTATCCAGTGTAGAGCCTCTGCACACTGTGCATACATGTGGACTTGCTGTGCTGTCTGCCAGTGATTTGCTTGTATTTTTGTTTACCCTGTTTGCCCATTCTCGAAAGCAAGGTCTGCATCTCAGTCATCTTTGACTCCTTAACACCTATTTCATTTGGCTCCTAGTAGGTGCTCAATAAATATTTGTTCAATATAGGAGATAAAGCTTAAAACTTGCTGTAGTGTTGTAGTTTAGGTAATGAATAGCAGTATTTGGTGGACTTTAATTTAGGAACTTGTACTCTATATCTTTATCGATCAATCATGAACCCATTTTGGGAAAACTTTTGGAAATAGAACTAGAAAGTGTGGAGGAAATAAAAATAACCTTTTATTTACACGTAAGAGGATTTAAATATATTTTGTGAATAGTGAATAAGGATCTTTTCTAATCCTATATAGGGTTCTTTCTTTTATTTTTTTAAAAATATAAACAAGTAGGTTTTAATTCTAAGCTCTTGAATATGTCACTGGAGCATAGTGGCAATGCAAATGACCCTAACAATCAGATAATTTTAAAATTTCATTTATCTTAAAATTCACTGTAGGAGTTTATCTTCTACTCTTTTTTCATTTGCTATTGAAATTATCATGTTATTGTAGAATTCCAGGATTCATAAATGTTATCTTCTCCAACTAATATATAATGCTTGAATCCTCAAATATCCAGACTTATGCTTAACAGGTGTTTACATCTCTGAACACAGAACAACTGATGGAAAAAGAAGCAGTATAAGGAATTTAGATAAACTACTCAATTTGAGTGGCTAATCCATAATTTTTAATAGTTAAGTTGTCTAGATGCTGTATGTGATATCTTACATTGATTTTTTTCAGTAATTATTTTTATACTTTCATGTTTGTGTTGTTTTTTTCCCCAAATAAACAATAAAAGGATCAGACATGGAGAAGAGGTCCCAGAGGATGTACAGATCAGGCCAGAGGATGTGCCTTCAGATCTCAGTATTAGTAATTCCAGTGTCAAACTGGAAAACAGGATGGAAGATCATGCTGAAACATCTAGAAAATCTCCAGGTGAAATAAATGTTCCAATGGACAGCTCTTTACTTTGTACTTTGTCCTCAGAATCTCATCAGGAAGCAGCTAGTAATGAGAATGATAAAAAATCCGGTAACTACAAATCTACATTGCGCCCAGAGGTTGGCACCAGTTCACAAGGTTCAGCTGTCTTAGATCAGGAATTGTACAACTCCTTCCATTTCTGGAGGACTCCTCTTCCTGAAATAGATCTAGATGTAGAGCTTGAACAGGACTCTGAGAAAAAGCTCAGCCCCGAGAGACCACAAGAAGCACCTGAAGGCACTGTGCCAGGTTCTCCAAATATCACCATGGCTACCAGAAAGGAACTTGAAGAGATGATAGAAAATCTAGAGCCCCATATTGATGATCCTGATGTTAAAGGTATGACCGAATCATTTAAGTTCTTTATTTATTCTAAAATTGATATAAAGTGTTTTCTGAAGTTTTCTTAGAAAAATTGCCATTTCTAAAAGTTTATTATGACTGTAGTCATCATATCTTCTTAAATTCACTTGATAAATAAGGTTAATCAGATGTTTAGTGAATTTTATTTAAGATAGGTTAATCATTATATTCCTAACTGTTGTGTATGCAGATTAGTTGATTCACAAATCACTCTCTGAAATTTTCAATCATTCAGTGTTTCACATTTGCCATTTTAAATCTTGAGCCCTGCCTTATTTTGCTCTGGATTTCATTAGCTTTTAACTAAAATAGCAAATACAGTATTGTTTTGTTTTGGTTTGTTTTTTTAGGAAGGACTGTAGTCAGTTAACAGTGGACAGAGATGTCTCTTTTCCTATGGAATATGTGATGATTTAAGAGCTGTAGACTTTTACAAGAGTCATTTAGATTTGTCCCTCCATTTTTATTTACACCTAGATTCCTTCATTGTGGACAACGGCCTTCATGGTGGTTCTATCTTAAAATAAAATGTTTCCTCTTACTAAGTATAATGTGTGTTCTCAGCAGACCATAGTAGGAGAGGAGCTGTCCTGGCGCCATCCCCATCTGTCTGCTGGGTGGGTCCTGGGGAGGGCTTTAAAGTCAGTGGGGCCAGGAACTGAGGAAGAGGCTCTTTGTGCTCCTTTGGAGAGTACTGCCTCTAGGCTAGGCCTTCAGGTGACTCATGATAATTATAATAACCATTACATGACAGTAGAAATGTTATTTACAACCAAAAACAATTTTTAAAAATCCCATAGCTACAAGTCTTCAGATCTTATATCACTTTGTATAATTTTTTTTTCTTTATTAGTTCCAAAAACTAAAATTGCTATACTATCAGTTTGCTCAGTGTTGGGAAATACCCATGAAAGCAAATAAAGTGATATATTCAGTATCTTCCAAAACCTACAAAAGCATGTTATATTTAAGGTTGAGAAATTGTTTCATTGGTGATTATCAGTTATCTGTATTTGGCTTTGTTTTATTGTGGTTTTTAGATATTTCCTGTTGTAACTTTACAATTGGAGAAGTTTTTATTTCGTTAAAGTCTTTCATATCCTTTATTATTGAAAGTTACTTTCATTTAACTGGCAGATGATCAGTCCCTCTTTTTTTTTGCCTTTTTTTTTTCAGGTTTATTAGTATAACTTACATTAGTAAAATTCATCCTTTTGAATGTACAATTCTTTGAGATTTGACAAACATATACAGTCATGTGAGTTCCCATCACAGTCAAGAGGAAAACAGTTCCTTCACCCCGAAGTATTCCCTTGTGCCCGTTTCCATCAGTCCTTCCACCTCCCTTCCCCAGTCTCTGCAACCACTCATGTGTCTTCTGTCCCAATGATTTTTGCCTCTTTCAGCTTGCCAGAGAAATGGAACCAAGCAGCATATAGCCTGTTGTTTTGTTTTGGGTTTTTTTTTGGTTTGTTTGGGGGTTTTTTTGTCTGACTTCTCAGTGCATTTGAGATTCATCCTTGCTGCATGTGTCAATAATTCATTTTTTCATTATTTTCTGAAACAAGGGCAAGGACAGAGGCCTCTTTTCAGTGGAATACCCTGTTTACAACCCAGACAAAGCCCTGGCCTCAAGGAGCATAGAAGGAGCAGTATACTTAGTAAACAAGGGCCTGTGCTGTGTATTGTCGCGGGACATGGAGGCCTGCAAGGCGTACAGGGAAGCATTGGGGTGTGCTGCGGAGGCTACACAATTCTTACATATTTGATTTTGTTGAACTCTGAGGGCACGTTTAATCTGTTAATTGAAGTAACTGTGCTTTCATTTTCCATAGTGTTGGAAAGTGGTTTCCATGTTCAAAGGGGTGTGTTTTTTCTTTTCTAATCCTGTCATTGTGGGTCAGTCGTTTCCTTCAAACCAGTCAGAAAATGTCTCCCTTTGTAAAAAGCAGCACTTTAATCCAAAATTGAATAAGTGCTGACCAGGGAGTAAGCTAATGTCAGGTTATGTTGCAGGTGTAAATTTTCCCCTGGCAGCTGGGCAGTCAGATCGCGGGTTGGTTCTGACAGGCAGACTTCACACACTCTGCCCGGAGCCTGAGGGGCCATATTAGGGCGCCCCATCAGAGCCACATTTCAGCTCTGCCACCTTCCTGTGTCCCTTGTTCTTTTTCCTCATGACTGTTCAGTGGACCAGCTGGATTCCTACTGGGAAATGTCATGGGAAACAGTAATAAGAGGGCCTTTTCTTCTAAGGCAGCTTTTGCTTCCCAGTCTTGCTAATTTATATCTTACCTTTCTATAGAAGCGTTGATGTTTGTTGTTGTTGTTGTTTGTGTGTGTCTGATAAAATATTTTAATGTGTTGCCAGGACTAGAATGAGGTATTCCTGTCAGGGAAAAAAAAAAGAGTCCTTTCTTGAGTATAGAACAGAAATAGATCCTACAGGGAAGGCCAAAAGGGGAATTAGAAAAACATGAAGAAAGGCATAAGAAATGCCCTTTTCCAAAATATTTACATAGGGAATTTGGAGTTTTTCTATCTTTTCCCAGGACATTTTTACCCCCCCGGCATGGGGGATCCCCATGCCAATTCGGAGATGACCTGAGGCCCTTGAGCAGTTCCTGAACAGAACTGACACCAGAATGAGACACCACTGCTATATTCATAGACTACAAAACGATCTACTTCCCAGTCTCACAGACATACCCATTTCTTTCCAGTTTTGGCCAAAAGGAATGGCTAGTCATGGTCAGAAAAAATCATATTGTTCACAGATTGAGATCATTACATTTTTATTGTTATTGGGAATTTGTTAAACCACCAGTATAACTGGCAGGAGAATAAGTGATGATGAAGGTGTCCATTTCACCATCTTCTTCAGGAAGGCAGTACAATTTGAAGTTTTCCAGGTGTTCTCCATTTCTGAGCCTGTGACACTGGGGACTGTTTCTTCATAACCCATGGTTAAATGAGCACCATTTAGTTGGTAGGTCCCTGCCATGTGCAGGCCTTCTAGCAGATGCACTCATGCTCTTCCTGAGGTAGGTGACTAAGTTGCCCGATTTTCCTCACTATTTTGCCCATCAGTGTGTTAACCAATGTAGTTAGTAATGTTTACCCATAATCATCTAGATAGATTTGAACCCATCATGGATGACTAATAAAAACAGTTAGCATTGTTGGGTGCTCACTCTGCACTAAGCAAACTTTTTTTTTTTAAGATTCATTTTATTTATTTGTCCATCCATCCATCCTCTTCCCACCCCCCGCCCCCGGTTGTTTGCGCTCTGTGTCTTTTTTGTTGTGTGCTCTCTGTCTGCTCATCTTCTTTTTAGGAGGCTCAAAGAACTAAACCCAGGACCTCCCATGTGGGAGGGAGGTGCCCAATCGCTTGAGCCACCTCCGCTCCCTGCTTCTTGTGTCTCTCATTGTGTTTTTCCTTGTTGTGTCTCCTCGTTGCATCATTTCATTGTGTCATCTTGTTGCATCGGCTGGCTGTCTTGCTCATCGTCTTTAGGAGGCACCAGGAACTGAACCTGGGACTTCCTAGGTGGTAGGTGGGTGCCCAACTGCTTGAGCCACATCCGCTTCCCTGCTCTAAGCACTTTAGTGTTCACTTGTTCACTGACTTTATCTTCTCCACATCCCTTTGCGGTTAACATTGTTATTTATCCCCATTTAATGTTGTAGGAACTCAAGTGCTCTCTGAAAGCCACACGCCCAGGATTTTTTTTAATAGAATAAATGTTTATTGGTTTTGCTTGTAAAGCCTCTATAATTTCCTGTGCTCTTCTAGAAAGAAGTTACTATGCCTTGTTTTGGGAATTTTACATATTCATTCATTTCACAAAGATTTATGCAGGGCCTGCTCTGTGCCAGGCGTCATGCAGAGGGACAGGGAATATGGAAGTGAATAAAACATAAACAGGCAAAATCCTTGCTCTCATGAAGCTTTTTACATGCTTTTAGGGGGAACCACTAAAATAGGAAATCATCAGTACCTTTAGAAAATACAGAAATCTCAGTGGAGAAAATTCCAACAACTTTCTTTGTATAGCACCCTTGGATTATTAGCAAGAAAACTAGCGACATAGATTTCAGTATTGTTCACAAATTTCCTTTTTAAATCCTTTACTGCATAGCTCCCATTCCCTGGTATTTCACACCACATTGTAAAATAGAATGCAGATCTTGCTGAAGACTGTTTCAGTTTTCTTAAATTCCTCATTGTGGTACGCTTATCTGCTAAAATTCTAGCATTAACTAAGAATGATTCAACCTTATTCTCTGAATGGAGAATTTTAAGCCTTAGGTTTCCTTGTGAGTCAGCGTGAGGCTCTATCTTCATCATCTTTGTATTTAGTTTTCTGAAGAGGGTAAGTTCACGGTGTAGCTCATTTATTCATCTACAGAGATACATACCTAAAGTTGTGTATTAACGTAGACAAATTAAAGGGAACTATGTAGTCCATTTAGAGCAAAGGTTCTTAACATCTTTTGTGTCACGGGCCCCTTTGCCAGTCAGGTGAAAACCACGGATTCCTTCTCAGAATGTAGCGGCAGATAGTTTCATAACACTTAACATCAGAGGTCAGAGAAAATAAAGATAATACGTTTTTTTTTTTTGTTTTTTTTTTTTCAATTCAAGCTCGGGATTCTAGGTAAGAAAGACTAACAGAAATCGTGCACACTATTCAATATATTGAAAACAACATTTTACCTTTATATGGATCAAGTGTACAATCTGCTTTGGCTACTATTTGTGGTTTGCTTTTGGAAACTTAAAATATCCCACAAAGAGAAACCAAAGTGATAGGAGAGAGAGAATGAGATGAGTCAGTTTGCAACTGAAATTCTCAAAAGAATGTGAATACTGCCCTAGAACTTGTCATGAATAACTACCCTCATTGGACTTAAATTAGCAAATATAGGCTTAATAGAATCAAAACTTGCCCTTTATGTTTCTTGTACCTCTACTGCCAGAATCTGCAGACAAACTTAATGTACTAAAACAACAGAATATTAGAAGTGCTGCCACGCAGGAATAGATTATCTTAATAAAAGTTATCCTAACTGTCTTTTTTATAATTTTTAAGTAGGGTGGGGGCACACTGACTAATCTTTGTAGTAAATACAATTGATGTTAAATTTTTTATGTTTTGAGCATCCAGGTGGAATGCTAATTTTCTCATTTATTTTGGGGGAAAGGAAGAATGCTTTCTCTTAATTTTTAGATCACTTTTATGAAGAAAAGTCTACTCAAAATGTAGGCAATGTTAATTGCCAGATTTAGGAACCACTGCTTGGTAAGTTGTTTTGGGTTTGCTGAAAAAGCAAAAAACAACAACAACAAAAACCTTATTTGGAGCCCCTGCCTTGGGGACCAATTGCTCACTTCCTTTTAAAAAAGAAATAGAGAAAAATAAAACAAACTGGAATAAGGTATGAGATGTTTCAATGTAACAGCAACAGAAATCTTTGTAATTACCATTGTTTTATGTTGGCAGGGTTTGTGTGACCGCTCTTCTGCTAAAATAGCTTAGTAAGTAAGCCTTGTTAGTTTGATTCGTGCACTACCAACACATAGTTAACTCGTACTGAAATTGACCCCTTTTAATAAACTGGAGATGTCTTCAACAACTAGATAGCATTCCTCTTTCATACTAACGCAGAATAATATGCAGTAGTGGATAAGCGTTTTTAATCTCATGAAAGCATATTAGTTTTCTACCTTTTCTCTTTAAGGACTAATGATTTACTGCAGTAGAAATTTTTTTCAGCTTTTTGATGGCAGTGTCAACAAAGTATGCATTTCATTGATAATATGTATGTGTGTGTGAATAGAGAAAAAAAGCCTGAAATTTCCATATCTCAGTTTGTTTCCTTTTTGCCTGTAGCACAAGTGGATGTGCTGTCTGCTGCCCTGCGGGCCTCCTGTCTGGATGTGCACGAGGAGACGACGATCAGTATAGAAAAGAGAAGTGATTTGCAAGATGAATTGAGTATAAGTGAGCTACCAAATTGTAAAATAAATCAAGACGATTCTGTGCCTTTAATCAGCGATGATGCCGAGGTAATGAACTGAGTGAAAGTATGTGCAGGGTGGGAGCAGTTGGAAGCAGAAGTATGTTGGTGGGCATAGTGGTAGCTAATCACGTCCAGGTTAGCACATTCTGTTTTTTTTTGTGTTGCTGTTTTTTCCAGCTCTTGCTATTGCGTAGCGTAAAAGTAATTGTTCTTGCCACGTCCTATCTTTGTGACATACCTGTCATGTCAAGTGCTTGGGAAAGTGAATCCCAGTCCTGTCTACATGACCATTTTAGTGGCCTCCATGTTAACGTAGCTCACTGCAGTGAAATAGTCTTGCTGGAAACAAAGCCCTTTATCAAGAATCATTAACTCTTCCCTTTTCTTTTTGGAGAGGTGCTTTGTTTTTGATCGGACCATTTCACTGCAGCAAGCAACACAGTATTCTGAACAGAAGATCGGGACTTGAGGCCATGTTGCGGAGGGCCAGTGGCCTTATCTGGACTCTGGAGAGTGAGGGTGGGTACTGTACCAGATCGCCTCTGCTTTGTACTCCTAGCTCTTCTGTGGGATCCGCCCCTGATTTCCTACTAATTCCCATCATGCCAGCATCACTTGGTGCTGTTCATATCCCTTCTTCATACAAACAGGGAGAAAGCTTACACCACTGGTTGGTGAGCTCAGGTTAGGGTTCCATGTACACCCTGGGGACAGCTGTAGTGTGGTTCTGTTGTGCTGTTTGTTAGATGCACTTGGTATAGCTAGAAACCTGAATAATAGCAGTGCTTTAGTAACAGACCCTGATCAATTATTATTACTAGAGATTTGACTAGTATGTAATAGCTGCATTTTAGAAGGCTTTTTGGGGGTGGGGTGGGGGTAGGGGGAAGCTGTTAATATCTGATTTCACAAATACGTTTTCTTTAATTGCCAAGAATAGAAACAATAGATGACATCCTATGACCTCTTAAAACAATGGACTGAAAGAGCCATAAAAGTACTATTTTATAATTAATTCTATATTTGGACCATTTCAAAGTCACTTTGAAACTTACTTTTTACTTCTGTTTTTCTGGAATTCATTTTCATACATCTAATAACCTGTTGAGCAAATTTGACATAGGCAGGGGGAGGTCTTAGATATGATTGTAAACATATAAAACATTTTTAAAAACATGAGGAATTTGTTTGTATTATCTTTTGGCAGTCATACAAGGTAAGTAATTTAGTAAGACATTTTAAGTGAAGAAAACTTACAGCACAGATCTTTAAGTAGATACTTTTTTCCTAACAGAATATGGAACCCACTCTTCGCTACATTCATAATGATTCAGACTTGAGCACAAACACTAGTTTTAGCCCTGATGAGGAAAGGAAATCGAAAGTACAAGTGAGTGACCAAAAAAAAAAGTTTTATTTTCTCTGTTTGCTCTTAATTCCTCTTTTTAAAGCCCACTTCTGACCTAATTTTGTCCTTTTTTTATGAGCTTTTTAAAGATCAAAAGTATCATGCTTTCAGTAAGAAAATATAAATGAAAGTAAAAAGCCAGCAGAGAGCTTCCTCTTCCCACACCTGTCGTCCCGCTCTTGGTTCAGAGCAGCCACGTGCCACACAGCTCCTTTTTATGGGCCCACAAACACATATTATATATGTACCCCTTTTAGTCTTTCAAAGACAAGTGGAAGAATGCCATCATACCTAGCTATTTTGTCTTGCCTTACTTGCCAAGAATGATCAGGTACATCTCAGTTTCAGAGGTTAAAATGTGAAAAGTGACTCAAAGCCATTATAAAGTGCCGTTGATGACAAGTTGCATTCCAATTTCAGAGATTTTAAATGTGGGAAAATATGCTTATAGCACCACTGGTATATATGATCATTTGTATCTTGTCTGGCTTCCCTTCCCCTTCCCCTGCTTTCATATATATTGCGGATCTTTATATTAGCATCTAAGAACACCCTCAAGCGTCTAATAGCATGATTCTATTATAAGAAGGTGCTGTAAGTTAAAAATTCTAATTGGTGGTTATTAGATGCTTCTAATGGTAGGTTTTTTTTGTTTCTTTTTAAACAATTCCCTTTTTCTTAAAATTAATTTTAAAATCACCATTTTTTGATATTACAATCATCTTAACTTTTTTTATTGTGATAACATATACATATCATAAAATTAGCCATTTTAACCATTTTTAAGTTCACAGTTCAGTGGTATTAATCACATTCATAATGTTGTGTCGCCATCCCCACCATCCATTAACAAAACTTTCCCATCACCTCAAAGAGAAACCCTGTACTCACTAAGCATTAAATCTTCATTCTCTTCCCCCAAACCCTGGTAACCTCTAATCTCCTTTCTATCTCTGAATTTATTCTGAATATTTCCTATACGTGGAATCGTGCAATGTTTATCCTTTGTGTCTAGCTTATTTCAGTCAGCATAATGTTTTCAAGGCCCATCCATTTGTAGCATGTATCAGAATGTCATTCCTTTTTATGACTGAACAATATTCCACTGTAGGTCTATTCCACATTTTGTTTATCCATTCATCTGTTGATGTTTCATCCCTTGTTGTTTCTACCTTTTGGCTATTGCAAGTAATGCTCTTTGGTGTACAAGATTCTGAGTCCATTTTCAATTCTTTCAGTAAAAACCTGGAAGTGGAATTGCTGGATCATATGGTAATCACCCCCTCCCTCCTGCCTTTTTTAAAAATTTTATTTTATTTTTAAAGAAGCTTTAGATTACAAAAATGACACATCGAAAATATAGGGGAATACCCCACCCCCTCCCCCCACGTAGTAATTCTATGTCTTGAGTTTTTGAGGAACTGCAGAACTGTTTCCCAGAGTGGCTGCACTCCCACCAGCTATACATGAGTGTTCCTGTTTCTCCACGTCCTCATCAGCACTGATTATTTCCATTTTTAAAATAGTCATTCTGTTGGGTGTAAAGTGTATCTCACTGTCGTTTTGATTTGCTTTTCCTGAATGACTAATGAGGTTGTGCATCTTTTCATGTGCTCATTGGCCATTTGTATATCTTCTTTGGAGAAATGTCTAGTCAAGTCCTTTTGCTCATTTTTTAATTGACTTTTTGTCTTTTTGTTGATTTAGTTTTCCTTTGTTATTTTAAGGAGTGCTACATTCATCATGCTTATCTGTACATTTTGATTGTTTTGGGGAATCTGTTATTAAAAATCTCCTAGGTCAAATGATATGTGTTCATTTTTTTAATTCTCTTTATTAAAAATGGATGCAGTATTCCGTGTTCAGACATATGCTTTTTCCTACTTACAGACATTTTTTCATGTCAGTACATAAAGCTCTATCTCATTCTTTTAGTGGATTTATTTCTTTCAATTTTAATTCATTTTTTAAGACTAGGTAATAAGTTTACATAGTTCAAGATTCAAAAGGTACAAAAGGATGTTACTCAGTGAAAAGGTTCCTTCTCAGCTATTCTCCTCTAGTCATCCATTTTCCTTCCAAAAAAGCAACTAATTTTACCCTTTTTATACTCATCCAAAGCTACGTTATACATACACAAGCAGGATTGAACACACATACTTCTTTTTCCTCATGTTTTACAGAGTTAGATATAAACACTTTAACTTTTTATAGATAATTGCTAAGTTTACATATAAAGAAGGCAGTTTTTTTATTTTAACATGTTGCTAATAGTGCATGATAATACTTGTTTTACTATATTCACTAGGTTACATCAAACTTTATAACTTTATAATCTTTGCCAACATTGAAATACACTGGTCATTTTTTAATATATCTTTTACATTTAGTAATTAATTCTAATTGTACTCTAGGCTTTTTTGTTTCCAGAGCTTTTTCATTGCTACGCTATTAGAGTTGCTGACCATGTTTTTGTATCTCTCTTCAAAAGCTATTTAGGTACCTGAAAATTTGAGATGAGTTTTTCTCTACTATTTGAGATGCTATTAAAATCAAGATATTTAAAAATTGTTTTGCTTAATTTATGTCTGAACTGCTAAAAATGCATTCCTGTCATCTCTTGTTCCTGACCAGGACGTTGTCCCCCAGGCTTTATTAGATGAGTATCTGTCTATGACGGACCCCTCACGCGCACAGACAGTTGACACTGAAATCGCCAAGCACTGCGCCTATAGCCTTCCTGGGGTGGCTCTTACACTAGGCAGGCAGAATTGGCACTGCCTCCGAGAGACCTACGAGACTCTGGCATCAGACATGCAGGTGAGAAAAGCAGCATGTGCTGGTTGGGCTGCGGTGCTTCCTGTGGGAAGTTTTGTATCAGGAAGTTCTGTACAAGGAGCAGCTGCAAAGTGCAGCATTCCACACTGTCATCACACTCAGCCTGCCTGCTACGTTCCTAACTTAGACTGTGTGGCTTTCTAACGTCTGTCCGTAAATTAATTCTTGAGAATGTGGGATTTCATTTTCCCCTGAGAAACAGTGTTCTAAATGTTTATTAGATTTGTACACTAGATCTCAAAAGATTTTTTAAACCCTTAGTAGAACAGTAGTATTACTGGCACTCCTAAATTCGGGTCCCTGAGTGCAGTGAGCATTATAGTGTAGGTGGGAGATGTTTCAGAGTGGTCACTCTCTCCCATGCCCCCCCACCTCCCACTGCCCCAGAAGGAAAACAAAATGTGAAATGTTAACCTAGGGAATTTTGGCTTGGCATCCTGTGACATATTTGGCTCTCGTTCTCATTTTGTGACTTAATTACTCCTGTCGTTAAGTCTGGTTTCTTCTGTGTTCCAAAATTTTGTCCCCCACCAGAAAACCCATTCCATCAGTGTAATTAATCAGATAGTTGTTAAGAAAGTGGTCTGATTACACAAATTTGTACTGAGACATGAATAATTGATTTTCCCTTATCTTTGTTGGTAATTGTTACTTTTTAAAGGATTCAGTGCCATTGACTCAGCAAGTTAGAGGTTGAAAGTCATCTTGATCTGAAGAGAACATATAGTTCAAGTTCTCCTCTGACCTGAGAGCAGGGAACCAGGGCCCAGGTGAAGGGAGTTTACCCCACAGTCACACAGCTGTTAAGGGGGAACCCACAGAAACCCAATTTCCATAGAGTGCTTTATTCTGTATATTAGTGGTTTCCAGTCTTTATTCCATGGAGTTCTAGGGGCTCTTGGGGGGCCTATATGACTTCCTCCCCCCCATCAGAGCATCTCTGCTTTCATTGGTTTGCTGTGTTGAACTTTGGCATAAAATTTTATTTTATAGTTTGTGGTGCTTGGGGGAAACACAACCTTTGCTCTAAACTGTCTTGAAGTAGATAAAGTTTTAGGCTAAACAACAATGTAAAAGTGTTTATATTTAGGCAATGTGGAGAAAAAGATGTTTTTAACTTAAAGGTTCCTATATCTGCAAGACATTTCTGTTTAGGAGTTCTTTTCCAAACCTGTAAGCAAGAGTTTCCTATTCCTATATTTCTTACATCACCAATTCATTAAAATGAAGTTTTTTATTGTAGCTGTTTCTTAATCCAAGATAAACTGTACAGGAATCTGAAGGGACCTGGTAAAGTGAGGAGTCCTAGCCTTTTGTACCTGTGGGACATCTGGAAATTAAGGGACATCCAGCTGTTCAGAGAACTACAGAAACTAATAATTTGTGATATTCAAGCATTTTTTTCCTTCATAAATGAAAGGGTGATAATATATCTTATTTTCTCTTGCAGTTTTTGGTACATTGTAGACATTGAAAACGTCATATGTATTATTCTTTCTTCTCTTCTGATTTAATCTGTTTCTACAGTGGAAAGTTAGAAGAACTTTAGCGTTCTCCATCCACGAGCTTGCAGTTATCCTTGGAGATCAGTTGACAGCTGCAGATCTGGTTCCCATTTTTAATGGATTTTTAAAAGACCTCGATGAAGTCAGGATAGGTGTCCTTAAACACTTGCATGATTTCCTGAAGGTAACTTTTGAACTTCTTTTATTAAAAGACACACACACACTAAAATTCCACTGTAAATCTAAACTTTGATTTTCTGCTACTACCAAGATAGTTTTCTGTAAGTTCAGTGTAAGAAAATATAGCCTTGACTTGAAGGTGATGTAAAAGAAGAAATGGTCCCATTTTGAGTAATTTTCCTGGTGTGATTTTAACTTTTTTTTTTTTTTTAGGATTTATTTATTTATCTATTTCTCCCCCTCTCCCCTCATTGTTTTTGCACTCGCTGTCTGCTCTCTATGTTCTTCTCTGTCTGCTTGTCTTCTCTCTAGGCAACACCGTGAACCAATCCTGGGACCTTCTGGAGTGGAGAGAGGCGCTGAATTTCTTGTGCCACCTCAGCTCCCTTGTCAGCTGCGTCTCCTATTGTCTCTCTTCTGTGTCTCTCTTTGTTGCGTCATCTTGCTGCACCAGCTTTCCACACAGGCCAGCACTCCTGTGTGGGTCAGCACTCCACGTGGGCCAGCTCTCCACGTGGGCCAGCTTGCTTTTCACCAGGAGGCCCTGGGAATCGAACCCTGGACCTCCTATATGGTAGATGGGAGCCCAATCACTTGAGCCACATCCGCTTCCCGATTTTAACTTTTAATATAAAAATAATTTTGCAGATTTCATTTTTAAACAATATGAAGTAATAGTTACAAACATCTCTACCTTTCTTCTTTTTTAAAATTAATTGAAAAATACATGTAAAAAAGTTTCATGCACATTAAGTTTGGAGGCTTTATATGGTATTTCAAGGGTATGAAAGTTCACCTCTAGTCCTCTCTTGGTGTATGGATTGCTGATCTCGAAAGTGAATGGCCCTGATGATTTGCAAATTGTTTAATCCTAGATACTATTATTTCTTAGATTTTAGCCTCAAAATTGGCTGTCCCATAGCTCTAAAGGATGAGTTACAGAAATATAATCCTACTTTTTAAAAAACATATCATTTTATTGTATTTTATACACATCATATTGAAATTTCTTCATTTGTTCCAATAATGCCTTTCATAGCTCTTCCTCTCCTCAATTGAGGATAAGTCCAGAGTCACGTTTATTTGTATTTCTCTTTAATCCCCTTAAATCTAGAACTGTTTTCCTGACCTCTCTGTTTTTACTGTCATGGGTATTTTTGATGACTCCAAGCCTGTAGTTTGTCCCTCAAATTGAATTTAACCAAGTGTTGTTTCACAGTTAGCTTCAGGTTTAACTGATTTTGCAGGAATGTTATCTGACGTCACATCAGTGACAGCATGGTTATAGTCTTTCCCTTTGTGGCTGAGGTTGAGTCTGATCAGGACTGGTGGTGTCAGTTCAACATCTTCATGGGAAACTTCCTTTTCCCTTTGCAGTTAATAACTAATCTGTGGGCCAATGCTTTCATACTGTGTGAATGTCTTTCCCCAGAGTCTTTCACTCAATGCTTTTGCATCCATGCATCTACCACATATGGTTCTTTCCTGAATTGGTTGCTACTATGTTGGTTGCAAAATACAGATTTTCTATTTTCATAACTCCTTCTATATTTATTAGCTTTCATTCTCATGTAAAGATATCTCTTCTCCGTCTTTTTGAAAATTTTCTTTAGGATCAGTATAGATGCTCAGATTATTTTTTCATTCTATGTAATGAAATCCATTTCTGTTACTTGTTTTGAGCATCTCATTTGGCTAGTGGGAACTCCTTCAGGCTACCTCCTATGTCCTATTGATTTGTCTTCTCATTGTGAAACCCTTCCTTCTTTTCAGGCCTACCTTCTCCTTTCCCTCCTTCAGACCTGGAATCAGCCATTTCTTCAAGGAGAATTGGTCTCTTTTAGTGGATAGTGGTATTTAGAAACCAGGATCTGGGCACTAAATGTGTTTATTGTCAGTGGGGTGCTTTTTGTTTTGTTAACTATTGAGTTCATATTGATAACTCTACTTCCAATCCAATACCATTTCCTCTCCTTTCTTCATTTCATGTTTCTTTTCTCTTAACAATAAAACTTGTTGCCAACAATATTAATACAGTTATAATTTGCCTAAATCTATAATATACTTGCAGTTTCAGAATTACTCCACCAATGCTAATTCCAAAATCAAATCAACAATGTAATGTTCAAGATTTCCTTCAGCACTTCTATCCCTAGAACTTGGCCCATGAAGAGCTGTGGTCAGCTTACTAAGTTGACTTTTTCTTCTGTGTGATGGTTACCTATTTCATTTTTTTCAAGTTTTTATTATAATTTTATATGATTGTTGTCTATTTGATGTGCAGCTAGGTTTATTTGCTTCTGTTTATATCAAATTTTAGGGTTTACCCCCTTGATTATAAACCTACTTTTAAATATTTGTAGAGCAGATTTGCGGATGAATTTATTTTTTCAATTAAAAAGTATTGAGTACCTACTGGGTGCCAGTCATAGCACCGTACCTGAGCTCACATGAATGAATAAGAGTCCATGGTTGTGGGGATGTCTGATGAGTAAAGCCCAGTGTCCTGGAGGATTGAACGAAAGTCACCAAACAGGCACAAAAAGGGATGGTGATTCTTGGAAGTAAATAGGAATTATTCAGGGACAAAATTAATGATTTTTATAATGGTTGAACACAAGTACTGTGTTTCTTCTTCAGACAGAATTATTTATATTATTTATTGTCTGTTCATATGCATACAGTAAAAGAAATAATATCTCTACTTTGTCCTGATAAATATTTTCTTTTTTTTTTTTACTTCAGCTTCTTCATATTGACAAAAGAAGAGAATATCTTTATCAACTTCAGGAGTTTTTGGTGACAGATAATAGTAGAAATTGGCGCTTTCGAGCTGAACTCGCTGAGTAAGTTCTGTTGGTTAGATTATGTTTTGGAGGGGTTTATATTTAATTCGCTTTTACCTTTTCCAGGTATCTTTATTCCTTTGTGCTGATCCAAATTTCTGTCTGGTATCCTATTCCTTTTCATGCAGGTCTGTTGGCAGTGAATTGTCTCAGCTTTAAATTTTTTT
>JAQZBX010013195.1:0-40189 GCA_029593785.1 Cabassous unicinctus | reverse complement strand
TTAGGTTATGATTAGGGCATTGAGCCCCACCCCTTTGGTGGGTGGGGAATCGAGTATAAAAGGCAAGGCAAAGAACAGAGTTGAAGCAGTCTTTTGAGAAGCAGTTTTGATGTTGGAAAGAAGGCCCCAGGAGAAGAGAAGCAAGCCATTTGCCTGATCACCTACAGCTGACCTTGTGGAGGAAACAGGAGCTAAGCCCAGAGAGAAACGCAGCCCCGGGAAGAGAGGAATCCCAGAAGCCTGAACCCTGGCAAACGCCGGCAGCTGTCTTGCTCTAACACGTGACAATGGACTGTGGTGAGAGAAGAAACTGAACGCTTTATGGCCTGGTAACTGTGGACTTCTACCCCAAATAAATACCCTTTATAAAGACCAACCCATTTTTGGTATTTCACATTAGCACCCCTTTGGCTGACTAATACATATGTGTATATACTTCTGCAACTTTCAACAAAATCAAAATAATAAACTTATCCATTACCCCCAAAAGTTTCCTCATGCCCCTTTGCAAACTATTCCTCCAGTGGCCTCCTCACCAAGCATGAACTAATCTGCATCCTGTCACTATAAATTCATTTTCATTTTCTAGAATTTTATATAAATTATATCACACTTTATACACTTTATTTTTCTGACTTTTTAACTTGATATGATTATTTTAATTTCATCCATATATTGGCGTGTTTCCTGGTTTGAAGTTTTTATGGATCCTAGAAAATTATGTTCTTAGGCAAACCCCTTCCTGTGCCTCGAAACATACTGTATGTGGTGGGAGGATCTTTTGGTTAGATTCAATCAAGGGACTCTTTGATTAGATCACTTTTGGTTAGATCACTTCAGTTAAAGGCCTTTGATTAGTCTTATATAAATGGAACACAGAGAAAGCTGCCTTTTAACCCTGCCATGAGAGAGAGGATTCCAGGATCACCTACAGCTGCAGAAAGGCAGAGAAACCCTGAGAGGCTGAGAGAGAGGCTGGAGCAGCTCAAAGGTAAAGAGACAAAGACCAGTGGAGAGGGGAAAAATGAGCCATTGTACCTCATCACCTACAGCTGAGCTAAAGGAGAAATTGAGCCTGGGGGAGAAAGCAGAACAATACCAGCAGAGCCGCCATTTTGCCTTGCCATGTGGCAGGGGTTTAGGATCCAGCAGCTGATCTCTGGAAAGACAACATCTCTGATGATGCCTTGATTTGAACATTTTTCATGGCCTCAGAACTGTAAGCTTTACCCTAATAAAATCTTATTATAAAAGCCAACCCATTTCTGATATATTGTATTGACAGCTTTAAGCAACCTAAATCAGCATGTATCAATAATACTTTTTATTGCTGAATAGTATTCTATTGCATGTGTGTACCACAGTTTGCTTATCCATTAAAAAACCGATGGACTTTTGGGCTGTTTCTAGTTTAGATATCTTACAAATAAAGCTGCTATGAACAATCATGTGCAAGACTTTATAATGATATATGATTCTTTTTTTTTTTAAAGATTTATTTATTTATTTATTTATCCCCCCCCCTTGCTGCTTGTGTTTGCTGTGTCCATCTGCTGTGTGTTTTTTCTGTGCCTGCTTATCTCCCCCTTGCTGCGAGGTCTTGCTGCATCAGCCCATTGCGCCGCACGGGCCGGCCTGCCCTCACAAGGAGGCCCCAGGAAGCGAACCCGGGGCCTCCCATATGGTAAATGGGAGCTCTATCGATTGAGCCACACCCGCTTCCCTGATGTATGATTCTTTATCCTCGATAAATTCTTAGGTGTGGAATGGCTGGATCATATGGTAGGTGAATGAATAATTTTAAATCTAGAATATAGGTTACCAGAGGTCAGTGTAAGGATATGAAATGGGTAGTTAAGGCTTAAAATTTACAGTGTTCCTAGTTGGAATGATGGAAATATTTTGGTAATGGATGGTAGTGATGGTAGCACAATATTGTAAATGTAATTAACAACACTGAAATATATTTCTGAAAGTGGTTAAAAAAGGAAATGTTAGGTTGTGTAAAGGATAATAGGGTAAAAAAAATTAAATACATTGAACTGCACTACACAGCAGTGAACCCTAAATTAATCCATTGGTTATAGTTAATAGTATAATTACAAAAACGCCTTTTCATCAATTGTAGCAAATGTATCACAGCAATTCAAGGTGCTAATAATAGGGTAGTATATGGGAATACTGTATTTTACACATGATTGTTCTCTGAACCCACAACTTCTCTAATAAAAAAGAAGGAAAGAACAAAACTTCCTGTTTTCCAAAGTTGTAATATTTTATACCGCCTCCAGAAATGCATGAGAGTTTTGGTCCCTCCACATCCATGTGAACATATAGTATATTCAGATTTTTTAAATTTTAGCCATTTCAATAGGTGCATACTAGTTTCTCATTGTGGTTTTAATTAGCATTCCTTAATGACCAAAAAATTTGAGCAAGTTTTCATGTGATTATTTTCCATATAATATCTTCTTTGGTGAAGTACCTGTTAGAATCATTTGACTATTTTTTAGATATCACAACTACTGAACCAGTATTGATACATTATCATTAATTAAACTCCATACTTCATTCTGATGTTCTCAGTTATTTCCTAATGTTCTTTTCTATTTCATGATCTCGTATCATATGGCATAACATTTAATTGTCATGTCTACATGGGCTTCTGTGACAGTTTGAAATTATTTTATGAATCCCCAAAAGATAAAGATTATGTTTTTTTAGCTAGTCCATTCCTGTGGGTGTGAGACCCTTTTGACTGGACTACATCATTGAAGGGTAAGCCAGCTTGGGTCTCTGCCCTCTTCCTGGGTCTGTTATATATGGAGACACAAAGAGAAAGGAAGCTTTCATATTTGATTCTGCATGTGAGAGAAAGGACTGTAGGTTTGTCCACAGCTGAGCTCAAGGAGAGAAGCTCCCAGAGGCTTAAAGAGCTGAAGCCCATGGAAAATGAGATATATACCTGATAGCTCACAGCTGAACTCGAGAAGAAAGCTGAGCAGCTCAGTCTCAGAGAGGAGGCTGGAAAAAGACAGCTAGCTCCAGGAACTGGGCTCTGAGAGACAGTGATCCTGGAGGGAAAGGCAGAGACCTAGGAAGAGATTACCCACCATCTTATTTTACCACGTGGCAGCTGACTTTGGTAAGAAAGCATCTCTGCTGATGCCTTGATTTGGACATTTCAGAGCCTCAGAACTGTAAGCTTTTACCCTAAATAAACTTCCCAGTATAAAAGCCAAGTATTGGTAGCTTTTGGAAAACTAAGAGAGCTCCTCTTGGCTCTAATGATTTCTCAAACTTTACTTGCTTTTAATGACCTTGATAGTTTTGAGACATTCTTGTCAGGTATTTCTCTATTTGGGTTTATGTAATATTTTCCTGCAGACTGGGCTGGAGGTCTGGTTTCTTGGGAGGAAGACTCCAGAGGTTTTAAAAGCCATGCTCATAATATCATATGAAGGAGACTTGCTAATAACTTGACTTTTCAAAGTTGATGTTAAAGCTGATCATCTGGCTGAGTTAGTGTTTCACAGGTTTCTCCACTGTGAAGTTATTCTTTCCACCCCACTTTCCATACTTTACTCTTTGGAAAACAGTCCCTATGCACAGACCATACTTAAGAGTGGGGTAATTATGCTTCATCTTTTGAAGACAGAGTATCTACATTAGTTCTTTGCAATTTTTCTTCATGGGAGATTTTTGGGGAAAACTTCCTTACCTTTTAACATTGCAAGATTCTCAAGGTTTATTTTGTATATTTCCTATACCAGCTCTAAAATCAGCCCTTTCTCCAAGAAGCCCTCATCCCTTTTATTAGAGAATGGTATTAGAATGTTAGTTGTTCTCATGGCTACTGAGGCATATACTCTCTTATTTCCAGAAAAGTCCTGCCATCTGCAAATAGAATCAGTTTTATTTCTTCCTTTCCAATCTGTATACCTTTTGTTTCATTTTTCATGTCTTAGTGTCCTAGGTAAGGCTTCCAGTATGGTATTGAATAGGAGTGGTAAAAAAGGATATCCTTGCTTTCTTCCCAATCTCAAGGGAAATCATTTAGTGTCTCACAATTAAGAATGATGATAATTGCAATTTTTTTCCCTTTTTTCTTTATCAGGTTAAGGAAGGTTTTTATAACTGTTCCTCTTTTTTTTTGAGAGTTTTTCTTATGACAGGGTATTGATTTTTTTTTTTCATAAGCTTTTTCTGTGGCTATTGATTTGATCATATATTTTTTTCTTATTCATTCTGTTTATCTGGTGGAAATTAATAGATACTCCAGCTCTCTTCTCCTTAAGAATATATTTTAAAATTTCTTTCAGTTTAGATCTGCTAGTGATGAATTCCCTAAATTTTTATTGTTTGAGAAAGTCTATTTCTTATTCACTTTGGGAGGATAATTTATCATCATATAAATTATTATGTCACTGATTCTTTTCTTTAAGTACTTCAAATATTTTTGCTGCATTCTCTTCTTGCTTGCATGGTTTCTGATGAGAAATTCACTATAATTCTTATCTTTTTTTCTCTATACTTGAAGCGTCTTTTTTCCTCTGGATTTTTTGTCCTTGATTTTCTGCAGTTTTGACATGATATACTTACATGTATTTTGTTCGTTTGCTTGTTTCACTGACCTTTCTTGATCTGTGGTTTGGTGTCTATCATTAACTTTGAAAAATTCTCCATCAATTTTACTTCAAATATTTCTTCTTCTCCATTTTGTCTTTCTTCTCTTCCTGGTATTTCTATCATATATATGTTATAACTTTAAACATTGCCTCACCTTTATGGTATGTTATGCTCTGTATTTTTTTTTTTATCTTCCCCTACCCCAAGATGGCTCCCTGTCTGCTCATTGTCTGCTCATTGTCTGCTCACTGTGTCTGCTCATTGTGTCTGCTCATTGTGTCTGCTCGTCTTCTTTAGGAGGCACCAGGAAACAAACCCGGGACCTCCCATGTGGGAGGCAGGTGCCCAACTGCTTGAGCCACATCCATTCCCTGCTCATTGTGTCTGCTTGTTGTGTCTGCTTGTTGTGTTTGCTTGTTATATCTGCTTGTTGTGTCTGCTCATTGTGTCAGCTCATTGCATGCGCTCATCTTCTTTGGGAGGACCCAGGACCTCCCATGTTTCAAGTGGGTGCCCAACTGCTTGAGCCACATCTGCTCCCTTTTTTTTTTTTTTCTGTCTTCTGCATTATAATTTTAGAACTTTCTATTGGCCTGTCTTCACTTTCATTGTTTCTTTCCCTGGCCATGGCAAGTATACTGATGAGATTGTCATCAAAGGCATTCCTAAATTCTGTTACATTTTTTTAATATATATATTGCCTTTTCATTCTTTCTAGAGTTTCTATCTCTGCTAATATGCCCACTTGTTCTTAAACGTCCTCTACTTTTTCCATTAGAACACTTAACATATTAATTATAGTTCTTTTCAATTCCAGGTTTTATATTTCTAAAATCTGTCATATCTGTTTTTTTTTTTTACTGTTTACTTGTTTCTTCAGAATGTATTTTTTCTGCCTTTTAGAATATCTTGTAAGTTTTGGTTATAGGCCAGAAATGCTGTATCTGGCAATGGAAACTGAAGTAAGTAGGACTTTAATGTGAGGTTTATATTAAATCTGGCCAGGAGTTGGGTTGTGCCTAATGTTTATTGTAGCTATGGATGCCAGAGGCTTCATATTTCTCTTAGTGTTTTTTGTTTTTGTCTCTCATCTTGGCTTTGGTGCTTTTGTAGCTATTTCTACTTAGAGAGTTCTGTGTCTTGCAGCTCTTTCAGCTGCAATCCAGCAGTTTTGCTATAGCCCCTTTAGGTGGTGGTAGGGGATGAGTAGGAGCGTTCTATAAATTTTCAATTAATTCTCCATCTTTTAGCAGGCTCTGCTCTGAACTAGTGTTTCTGGCCCTTCTCCAGTTGTGTTGATTTTTTCCCCTGCCCCTTAGTCTCCTCCCTGGCTGCCATCTGCCCTGACTCATATTGACTAATCAGCCTCTTCCTTTCCTTCAGGTGATAGGTGGTGCAGGTAAACTGGAAGAGGCTGGAATGGGTAATGATTCCTTTGCCCTAGCTGGGATAACATTTCAACATTGCGCTCTCTCAAAAACCTGTACCCTGGAGAGCAGGCAATTGTTATGGGGAAGTCTGTGGATATAGCTAATATTCACAGTGGACACTCTTCCCTGCCTCTGTTAGATTCAGAAGGGGATCTTTCTCAAAGCTTACTGTGAGAGCTTTATGGGGTTCCTGTAGGAAAAGCCCACAAAAGTGTGGGGGGCACTAAAACTTGAATCTAGGAGTTTCTCACTCTCAAGCAAGTTCACATTCAGCCTCCAGCATTCCATCATAAAAACCACTTCATTGTTCCTACCAGTTTATGGCTCCCATGATTTTTGTTCTCAATATGTGCCTGTCTCTCCAGGTTTTGGGGTGACAATTTGTCTTGTGACGTCAGTTTTCTGATTGGTACATACTTCTCTGTTGAGACCATAACCAGAGCACAACTTTATTAAAAGGATATTTATGATTGTTTTCAATTACATATGGCATACATTTTCAAATATGTATCAGTAATTTTATTGGCTATTTCAAGAAATACTAGAAAATAAAAATTTGATCTATAAATATTTATACATATATTTCTATTTCAAACCTTTGAGATAAATAGGACAATGTGACTTTGGAGTTAGGAAACAGTTTCAATCCTAAATCAAAACTTTGGGAAGATTTCATATTATAAAACAGTAATAATAATAGATATCTCATAAGATTTTTATAAAGAATAAAAGTGATAAGGTGTATATTTACCACAATACTTGGAAATGCTCAATAAATTATAGTTACTTTAATTAAACCTGCTTTAATGGTAAGAAACTGAAGATCAATGTGGTTAAGGGCTTGCCCATTATAATTTAACAAATTACTTAGAGAACTTGTATCCAAACCCCAAGATATTTTATTAAATTATGATGTCTTTTTAATAAAGGTGAGTATGTGTCTTCCTTCAAGGGATATAAAATCAAGTAGAGAACAAGTAAATAAAATAGCAAAACACAAAGTATTAAAAATTTCAAAATTATACAGGAAACTGCTGTAGTGTGATAAGAGTAGAAGTTGTCACATTTTGTCAGTGTGTGTAGCAGTTTGGCAGTTTGATATAGTTATGAATTCCAAAAATAGATATTGGATTATGCTTATAAACTGGTCTGTTAATCTGGGCATGATTAAGTTATGATTAGGGTGTTGACTGGGCCACATCAGTAGGGCATTGAGCCCCACCCCTTGGTGGGTGGGGTCTCGAAGATAAAGGACATGCAAAGGACAATGTTGGAGCAGTTTTGAGTTGGAGTTGTGATGCGGAGTCTTGAGCTGGAGCCCCGGGAAGTAGCTTACAAAGGAGCTTGGTCGTGAGGAAAGAGAGAAGGCCCCTGGGAAGAGAAGCAAGCCATTTGTCTGATAGTCTACAGCTGGCCTTGTGGCACAAAGCAAGCCTGAGCCCAGAGACAGGGAAGGCCTGAGAAGAGAGGAATCCAAGAAGCCTGAACCCTGTCAAACGTCAGCAGCTGTCATGCTCCAACACGTGGCAACAGACTTTGGTAAAGGAAGAAGCTTATGATTTATGACCTGTTAACTGTAAGCTTCTACCCTAAATAAATACCCTTTATAAAAACCAACTGATTTCTGGTATTTTGCATCAGCACCCCTTTGGCTGATTAATACAGAGTGATATAAAGAATGTTCTATGAATCAATTGTATTTATCTATTTATTACTCAGTTGTATTTAGATAGCATTGAGAAAATTGAAGAATTTTCACAGATCAACACAGGATACCTGTGTAAAAGCTTTAATCAATGGATTTTAAGCAGGAAAACAGCATATGATGCAGTGTATCTAGAGGATAGCATTAATGGAGAGAGGTATGGGAAATATAAATGAAAAGATCTGAGACAAATATCAGTAGGCTATGTATTTTTTATTGGAAAAGTAACATAATATAATGCAAAAGCAATGTTAAAATACCCATTTAATTTCCTTGCTCAGATTGAAATTCAATATCCAATAGTCCATAGACACAAGATAGCAAAGAATCTGTGAAAGAGGTTTAAAGTTGGGACTACTGAAACCAGTGGGACAAAAGTGGAACAGTGAAGTAATAGAGAAGAAAAATGGTTAAGTGAGTAGGTAAGGGAGCTCTGAGAAACCATCAGCAAAGCAGGTAAGAATGAACCTCTTTTCAATCCAGATGATAAGAGTTATCCTGCTGTTAGATGCCCTACTTTAATTTCCCTTGCAAAATAGTTCATGAATAGGTGTGAAGATGGATAGAAGTTTCAATGCAAGCAATTGCACAAGAATTTTTTTTTAATTTTACAGTATTATATAACTCTATATTTCCAAAAACAATGATTAAAAATGGTGTCTACTTGGTAAAATAAGATTTATAAGTAGTTTTCAGGTAAAAATTTAAACATTTATTTTTTACTTGATATTCCTACTTTTTGATATTTTTTAATTGATTCTTGAAAACAAAACACTAGGAACAACATGAAGATATATTAATGGGAATTATCCATTGTGGCCATTAGGCCTTTGAGAAGAACTCAAGAAAGGTTGACAAAGGAGATAGTATTTTAAAGATATATTTGACCATTTCTCATCTAACGGCTCATATGGATGATTTGTTTGTGAACATTAAAATGGTTCTAATAATGCTTCTCATAAATCTTTATCATTCAATCCCTATTCAAAATAGTAAACTCGGAAAAAATACAATTCAAAAGTGACCTGAATTTCGTTAGAATAAAATTATTTTAAAAAATGTAGAGAGGGTGACAAGATTATTATTTCAATAAGATCATTATTTCAGCCACATGAGGACTTCGTTAACAATGTCTGTTCTATGTCCCTGTCTGGACTTGTGTGGGTACGTTTAATCTCCCCATTAGTGGGGAGGACAGCATGCCACATATATGGATATTTTTTAACAGTTTGCCAAAATATCATCATATTTTAGATGGGATATATATTTTAGAAGAAGTCCAAAACCAAAAGAGTGAGCAAATAAACATGTGTTTCTCCTTAAATGCTTGGCTATTAAATTTCTTCAGTTTTTCAAGTATGGATAAATATGTTCTTAACTAAGGTTTATATGAAAGAGAATTTTAAGGTTTTCTTTTAACCATGCTGTTGACCAAATTTCATTTAATAGGACAAAAGCATACTTTATTTCTTGGTAGTAAATGCAAGTGTTAGAGGAGAATTACCAAATGGATTCATAAAGAGGGTACAGTCACCACAGCTCAGTAAATATGACTGCTGCTGTCTGGGCCAAAGATTCATTTTGCTTTCACTTTGCCTTTTTTGCCAGTGGGGAAAGCTAAGTAATGCTGCTGTCTTTCCAGTCATCCTTATCATAAACGATCACTCTGTGTGGCATGTGCTAATTATTCCAGTGGTGTCTCTTTCCCTCTATTAGATTAATAGTTGGCAATTATGTATCCTCTCTCATGCCCTGCTATTGTGTACACATTTTCTAATTCTCTTCATTACACCAGTGACTATGTATAATTATGGTTCTAAGTTACTCATCTATCTTTTCAAGGGCAGTGAAAAATGTAATTCTTTGGGGGCCTGCAGTATGTGTGTTTGTGTTAGAGACACACTCACACAGAGAATGCCCTATATTAATATAAACCAATGGAAAATTTGCATATAAAATTTGCTACATGAACATAATTTACTTATTTTTTAAAAAAGAGAGAATAGAACAAATAGGCAAAAGTAAACAAATAAAGAGCTAGTCTGATTGTAAGCATTTAATCTCTCCTCTGAGGAAGCCCATCACCCACAAATATCTCAAATCTCTAACACAATCTGCTGGTAGATAAAAGCCTTTATTTTACTTAGATGTTTGATTTATGTGAATAATTATTTTCCAAAATTAGTGTCAAGGCTAAAACTGCAAAGATACATAATGTCGTATCAACAAAAATTTACAATATGTTGCAGAATTTCACAGAGTATTTTTTTTCAACTGAGTTGACGTGGGGTGGTGAAGAGAAAGATCATGGACACTGTAAGACAAAGGGTCCAGTTACTCACTATAGGAATAGTGACAGAAAATAAAAGTGACGGGTTCTGAATATTACTATTTTCTGCCAAAAAATTTTTTTTTGTAATTAAGATTGACGAAGAGTGATTAGGAGGGTGAAGTGAAGTTAAAGAAGTAGGAAAAGATATTCTGTGATGTGTGTGTTCTTCTCTAAAACATTGAAAACATTTTTGAAAAAACTGGACAAAGTCCCATATTTTCAGATGCAAAACCCTGTGTGTCTGGAGGCATCAGGATTGTTGCTGATGAATCCTTCACATTCTCTTCCTCTGATATATGAAAACAGCACAGTGAACTCCCAGACAAAAAGAGTGATGAGATACACCGTAGATTTGTCAGGCCCTTTGCCAGTGTAGGTCTGACGTTTATCTTCTGGAGAAGTGAAGAGCTGAAGATCTTCACTCGTAGACTTTTAAAATCGTGAACTCCTGCCTTTCATTTAAATCATCCTTGGTACAAAGACTTATATGACTCCACTGGCCAGAAAAATGCATCATTCATTTTTGCATTCTTAAACTTTTGTATATCTAATGTCACTTGGCCTGTTGTAGATGCTAACATGTATATCTGATTCTATCCCCAGATCCCAGATAATGATCTGCTAGAAGTTAGAGAACTATTGAAAACTATTTATAGTTTCAGTTTATGCCATTAGGCCTGAAATATGGTTGTTGTTCACTAAGTGTTTTCTGAATAAACTGTATAAATGCATTTTTAAAGAATGCAGTCATTTAGAAAATATTTTATCATATCTACTAGCCACCACATAATGTGCTACAGGCTGCTGTAACAACAACAACAAAAAAAATGAGTCATTAGTCAATGCCTTCAGGTAGCATAAAATCTGGCAGCAAAGAAGAATTTAGAGAAAATGAACTAATACACATACATATACATACATACTAAGTGGATTAATGCTATCATAGCTTATATGTGTGTGTGTGTTTATCAGTATTTTAAATTTAGTTCTGAAATTAAATCATCTTGGGGCTTCAGAATAGTCTTGTTAAAGGTGTAAGTTCTCTTTTAACAAGCATGTAGTGAAATATTAGCATTTGTGTCAAGTTTTAAAAATTAATTTATTTGTGCATGAAGTGGCTTGAGACAGCTAAAGGAAACTTTATTGTATGTTTATAAAAACTGAAGATATTTACTGATTAAGTACTGTGTCTGGCATTGGGCAAAAGTATATCTATCCTCCCAACACCATAGATTCATTTTCTATTCCTGCATTACCACAGACTCCATGACATAAAACAAAATACATCTATTATTTCACAGTTATGGCAGTTCAAAATTCTCATCTGAAGATTTGGCTAGGGAATACTCTACTTCCAAGCTCACTCAGTTTGTTGGCAGCTTTCATATCCATATGATTGTAGGACTGAGGGTCTGGCTTCTTGTTGCCTATTGGCTAGAGGCCATTAGCTTCTAGAGACTGCCCTCAGCTTCTAGAAGTCACCCTCAGTTCCTTGCCTTGTCATCTTCCTAACAGGGCTACTTGCATCTTCAAAGTCTGCAAAAAAGTCTCTGGAGAGAGTCTGCTAGCAAGACATTGTCTTTATATAACATAATGTGATCACTAGAGTGATATTCTATCACCTTTGCCATATTCTTTTGGTTAGAACTGAGCTGCAGGTCCTGCCCACGCTCAAGAATAAGAGATTACACAAAGGTGGGTACACTAGGGGATAGAGATCTTAGGGGATCATCTTTGATTCTGTCCATCACATATCCTGTGAAGTAGGTTAACATTTCATAATAATGATACTTAGGATGACAAAATACGATATAACTTTCCCAAGGTTCCACAGCTGGTAGAGTTGAGATTCTAACCCACGTTGGTTCTAGAGCACATAATTTTAACCTGCATGTATGCTACATCTCTTCATTGCAAAATTCCAGAAGGCATTGTTTTATATGATCCAAGTGTCTATTTTAGCTCCTAAAAACAGTTTGACACAGGACCACCCTTAGAAAGTGTATCTTTAGGAATGAGGGAATCTGGAGAACGATTGCCTTACAATAAGAAGTTCCACATTTGGCCATGGTAGACATTCAGTTCATATTTATTGAGTGAATATGTACCACACTGTAGAGGACACAATAATATTAATATGAACTATTGGCTAGAATTATGAAGGGTCTTAAATTGAGATAATAGAGTCTAAAGTGCAATATATAAAAAATAACTAACACTCAACATGGAACCTGAAAAATGTTTAGGTACTCTGAAATCAAAGTGAAGCCAAACTTTAAATTTTTTGTTCTCAATAGAGTAAAGAGGTCACATGATGAACTTATATAGACTTATTCACTCTCTGCCTGCCTCAAAGGCAAATCAGACTTGGGAAAAGGCATTTATGCCTGTCTAATGAAAATCATTACCTTAAAGTAAAATCATCACTTGCATTGAGAATTGCTTGACAGCTATTTGAGAGCTAGTCAATTGCTTTCCTAGCCATAAATTTAGAAGAGAACACTATAAATGGATCAGAGATAAATTTTCACAGGGGGAAAAAAGGCATAGCAAAAAGACAAATTAATATTTGAAATAAAGTTGACACTAGATTGTGACTGGATTAATAATAATAGTAAAATTACAAGATGAATATTAATATCTAGATGATTTCTGATTGACTGGCATGAGGAGAAAAAAAGACAGGACCAGGACTTGGGAAATCTAAGTTTTAATCCTAACAATGGCACTTATTCTTTATTGACTTAAAGAAAACAACTTAACATTGTTGTGCCTCGGGTTTTCTTATCTTTGAAAATAGTCTGATAATACTCACTATTCCCAGGGATTGCTGTGGAGTGAAAACATATAATAAATGTGAAAGAACTTTGCATGCAGCATTGTAGAATGATTATTGATGGAAGGTAATATCTATTTTTACTCAATTTCTTTTGCTTTTTATACTGAAAATACCAATAGTTTAAGGGAACTTGCATTTTAAAATTTACTTTAATTTTCATATTTAATATAATCTAGGTTTTCAACTATGTATAGAACATTGAAGGTGAATAAGTGATAAGACAATCGAGGCTACTTTTTTTAAATTGGGGTCATGTTGCTGAAGGCATCACAAGTCTTTCTTAAAATGGGCCTTTTCTTCATTTAACTTAATGGGAAAGATTATGACTTTTTACATTCCAGGTGTGATTTGATGCCTTCAGACATCTCCTCTCTGTTCACATTCCAATTACATTAAAGTAAATTGTTCCTATGGTTGCAATTAACTCATTTGGTTTATAGCAAGGAGGTCATTATTATATATAGACAGGCCATGATTCCAGATTCTTCTCTTTTACCTTATTTTTTCTACTTTCGAAATGTGAATCACAGTAAGCGTGAAAAGTCATTCATTTCCTAAGGAAAAGTTTATTCTGCTCACCTTTCAACTGCTCCTTGCAGAGCTTGAAGCAGAGCATGAAGAACGAAATGGTTAAAAACATGAGAACCTTCTCTGCTCTGCATGCAAAAGGAGGGATGAAAAGAATACAAAATGAGTTAAAAAGCAAACAGAGATTGAGTTGAGGTAACTTCGGTATCAATACAGATATCTGTGGAGACTCTTAAAGAGTGGATTTAAGTGCTTTGCCCAAGGACACACAATGAATCAGTCTAACAAAGCAGGACCAGACCCCAGGAGTTCTTATCTCCTGCCTCTGATCACAGAATGTGACAGTGTTCTCTCAGTGTTAACACAGGACCATGCCTCACTGTATTTTGCAAAGAAAAAAAAGAAATTGTGCTCGTAAATAATACGGGGCACTTTCTCTTCTTGTCCCTTCTCCCTCCCCACCCTCATCGCCCCTCATACAGTGCACAGAAATCTGGAGATCACTTTGTTTTTCATAGTAACTCAATGAATCACACCTCACAGGCACAGAGAAGTTCCAGAATCTATTGAAACAAATTTGCTCTTCAAAATGGTGAAATTTTGTTTGGCTATAACACAATTTTCTCCAGGGCTCTTGAGTTTGGTGGAGAAGAAAGAATTTCATTTTCTAGATTATTCATATTACAATTTTTATTTTCATTTTCCAACTATATATGGAAGTCAGTATGGATGGTTAATATAAGTAAAAGATAAGGAATCATGGCATCTGGTTTTGAATCCCACCTATATGAGCAGCACAATTTTTAAAATTTTGGTTATGTTAACCAATCTCTCTCTCTCTCTCTCTTCCTCTCCTCGCCCCACTCTCTTTCTGTATACTTTGATTCTAAGTTGTAATAAATAATCGACTTAAACTTCAGGAATTTTGTTAACCACATATCTGTTATTAAGATTTACTAATGTCCTAAAAAACATTTTTGTGATTTCTTATCAAGATGGCTTGCCTTAGATTTTCATACTTTAAGGTATCCCACTGCTCCAAATATACAGCCATATTGGATGGTATATATAATTTAAAATGAAAATCAAAACAAAACAAAACACGGCCAGTTTAAAAAACAAATAAACATATTTGTAGACCAGAAACATTACAGAATAACTGAATCAGGTGAGCATGGCTGAGTCCCTTTGTCTACTGAATGCTGTTCTGAATGCCAGTTGAGAAGGCTGGCACCTCAACTCCAGCGGAGTAATGAGGAATATGAGTGATCCAAAAGAGGCAGGGCCTAGAGTCCAATTTACTGCTGGAAACCAGGGACTGAGGCAGAATTAACAAGGCTTCCAGAGGGGGAAAAAACCTTGAAGAGATCTATTACCAATACTTCTCTGTGACTCTAGTTTCTACTAAACTGAATGGCTAGGGAGGAAGGAAGACATGGACAGTGTTCTGAGTCCAGAAACGGAACCAAATATCCCACTGCCGCTGTCTGCAATGATTGCCTCTCTAATATTTGCAGTATGACCTCTATTCATCATCTTCATGGTGGCTATTTCTTACAGGCCTCAACTTTTAGTATTTCCTAAATGCCGATAATTCCAATAGTATATTACCAGATCCAAATTATTTACTGCAATCCACATCCAATTTCAAAGTGCCTAGTAGATTATCTCTATCTGGAGGCACCCTAGGCATGTCTACTGTTTCCGCTTTTTGTGGGGGTTTTTGTTGTTGGCTTATTTGTTTTATTTTTGTTGTTTTGTTTTGTTTTGCTTTGTTTGGTTTTCCTAGAGTAGGACTACTTTATAAGTAGCGATTGTGGGGCAATGGAGGAGTATGGTGTGATGCACGAATGCAAGCAGTACTTACCTGAGACTATTAGTCCAAATAAGAAGGGATAGTTTCAGGACAAAGAACTTATATGGATGGGCTTACTAGAATTCCTAGTATATAACTGGGAAACAAATTATCTGTGAAAAAGTGTTATTTGGAATGCTTTATTTTTTCTATTCCTCTCTCCATGTGATATTCTCCCTTTAGTTCTTCTTGACTTTGATTGACATCCATCAGATAACCTATTCCTAGATTTGAGGATTTCACTGCCATTTAGAAAGGTTTTGCTTAACAAAGCATTCTTAACTTATTAGTTCTAATTTTGTGGCCTAAATTCACAGAAGTTATTTTCACATAATACTTTTTTTCCTCTTCTATTTCTGCAACTGGTTTTCTTTTTGCATTCTCAGCCTGTATATTTTTTACACCCTCCTCTTTATTGTCTACAATCAGGCTTTATTTTTAATTCTCTTTTCAGAGATCCAGTTTTGGGTGACTTTTGAATCTTATTGAATAATCATACTTTTGTTGTTGTTGTGCCAAGTTCTCCTCTGTCTTCTCTAGCAGCTCAGCTTCATTAGGAGTTTTTCTGAAAATTCACTGGTTCCTCCACTTTCTGGGTAGTGATCCTTTTACCACATTTTATTCTTTTGTCCACTTAGCAGGGAACAGGTCCAGTTACAGCAATCTGTTTTGTGGGATTTTAATATATCAAACTGAAAGAAGCCAGTTCCCTGTTCAGACACTAGGAGGAAGAAACATTAAGGGCAGAACGAATTCTATACATTCCTTCTTTTCCTTAGCTTCTAGAGATCAAGAGTGACCCAGCAAGTTCACCTAGATTGGCATTGGCCTTTTCTCTCGAGAAAAATGATCCCTCCTTTTCAAGCTTTTCTCTCCACATCTTCCATGTTCTGATTCCTGCCCTACACATCTGCAGTACTGGGTCCCAGGCTCCCATCCAGTCAAGAGGGTGAAGAGTCCTCCACCAACTCTCAAGGTCAGGTTTCCACAGAGCCTGAGTTCTTATTCATGTCATCACCTTCTTTTTGTCAGCCTGAGACCCCAGAAGCATTTTGCTCAAGAAGGGTTTATGAGTAAGATTACAAAATCAAATCAAGTAGATTAAGACTTCAAGATTCCATGTCCAAGTGCTCCAGGGCTCCTTATACAGAAAAGTATTTCCATAGTCTAAGGAAATTTGTCTATGGACTGGAGGTCTCCAAACAAACAAAAATTCAATAAGTATCATTCAATCATATTCCATTTCCTATATGTTCTCTCTGGTTAAAGTCAGAACTCAACACAAAGCCCTCAGGATCATCCTTGATATGTCTCTCTTTTAACTGATTGTATTTCTTGCAAACTCCAACCTAACTAGTTAATAAAACCAAATGATGATAGATCCATTTGTTTCTCATAAATCTTCTCCATTATTATAGCTAGTGACATATTTAACAGTTTCACCTTTTGACTAAATTTTTAAAATAATTTCTTAACTGATATCTCTTCCTCTAGCACCTTCTTCTTTAGTGTCAACTCTAGGACAGCCCCAGACATATCCTATTAAAACTCATATCAGATCTCATTATTTCCCATTAGCTAAGAAAAATGCAGTGGCTCTTAACTGCCTACAGAATAAAATACAAACCCCATTTAATACCACTTAAGATCTGGCCATGATCTGAACCAATTATTTGCTCCTTTGTATCTTCCCACACATACAGGATATCCTTCAGCCATTTCAGATGAGTTGCCTTTCTCCAAAGTAGTCATTGATTTTCCAGTCCTCTCTCTTGAGGACACAAACATTCTAAGGAAGACACCAAGTTGTAAAGATCAAGGCCTTCATTATGCAATTGAAGAGACTGAATTTATAAAGAATGAGTAATTTGTTGTAGGCTAGATATTATTAATTTTAATTGATTTATTGATGCATATAAATCTTACTTGCTTTCAGAAGGTTTTTGAAATAGTTGCAGAAAATGTATACAAAAATAAATGAATAGTTCTGGTTCTGAATAAAAGGTACACCATAAGACACAGGCTAAAACAAATACAAAAGTAATCATGCAATAGCCCATTATGCACTTATAAGAAATTTAGCAATAAATTTCCCAGTGGTCAAAGGAAATAGAGAAAAATCATAAAAGCATGTTTGTTGGTAGAATCTAAAATATAAAATAAAATTAGATTTCAAGATAAATATAGCATTTACTAATATTGAAAGCTAAGGGAATTTCATTCCAAGATGTTCAAAAGGAGGTTTCTGTGATGTGTGAGGAGAATTCTTAATAATATTCCTACTAAAGACTCAATCACTAACTGCTGTATCTTATCACACTACTCAGCAGCAGTCAATAGTCCCTTGCCCAAAGGTATTGCAATATAGACTTTATCTTGGAAGTCCTGAACAGTAGGATTAGCTTGTGCTGATTCTGCACCACCTAGCATCCTCTAAGAGTAAAATTATTTCATACTTAGAGCAAAGATTCTTAATTTGATGTCCTGAATATCAATAATAATACCATCTAACATTTATTGTTTTTACTATATGCCAAGCATTGTATTAAAGTGTTTTATATGTATTGTTTTATTTTTCATGAAAAGACCTATGAAGTAAGTACTATAATTATTCTTAAGTATAGGTAGATAAACTGAAGCTCAGAGTTATGCAATGTGCCCGTGATCTTACAAACAGTACATAGAGTTTAGTTCTAGAATCCCCTCTGTAAAAAACTACATAATGCTATTTTTGTATGGGTTCATTAATTGGCATCATTCAGCTTTCTGAAATTGTATGTATATAGGTATTTGCATAAAGCATAAAAGAAAAATTTATGAATTGAATTGAACAAAATTTAAAACTTTTATTCTTCAAAACTCACCATTACAGAAAAGCAAATTTGCAAAGTGTGAGGAAAGATTTTCAAATATGTCTCTGATAAAGGGCTTGTATCTACAATATATAAAGAACTCTAACAATTTAATGATAATAAGTAAAATATTTGAATTGTCATTTCACCAAGGAAGATATAGGAATGACTGTTAAGCAAAGAAAAACTTCATTATTGATCATTATGGAAATGCATATTAGAACTATAATAAGATACTATTATATACACAATAGACTCCAAAGGAATGACAATATCAAGTGTTGCCTAATATGAAGCAATTGGATCTTCATCCATTTCTTGAAGGGATATAAAATGAGATAGCCATATTGAAAGATAGTTTGGCAATTTCTTAAAAAAGAAAAGAAATATACACCTGTATAGTGATTTGAAGCTGTATGTTCCCCATAAAAACATGTTCTTAGATCTAATCCATTCCTTTGGGTGGGAACCCATTGTAAGTTGCAGGAATCCATCCTGCAAAGTCTTGCTGGGGTCTGTCCAGCAAAGCCCGCGACGGCGCAATGAAATTGCTCCAAACACAGAGGTTGAGAGAGATCAGGGGGAGACCAGATGAAGAAGCTGTGCTCTCAAGCTGATCCCCAGCATGCTTTTTATTCAGGATCTTTTTACAGTCAAAGTCAGGGTGCAGGTGCAGGGAAACGGCAGGTATAGGGGTTATAAATCACATCATAAGAATTCCAGGCTGAAAATGGGAAAGCAAGATTACAGAAACATTAAGTGATATCCATTGGAGATAGGGTGGGAGATAAGGGAGATAAGATAAGCAGGAAAGTTCCTGTTTATGGCAGGAACTGATAAGGTGAATTCTATGTGGGCAGAGAAACTGGCCTCCAAGCTATATCTTAGGTGTAAAGATTAGAGGGTTACCACAGTAAGTATGATCTTTTGATAAAGTTTCTTTAATGTGTGTGTGGCCCAGCCTAATCTGGATGGTTCTTAATCCTATAACTGGAGTCCTTTATAAAGGTACCAAATTCATACATGAGAGAGAAAGCCACAGAAGCAAGAAGCTGAAAGCAATGAAACCCAGAAGAGAAGGGTGAGACCAGCAGACACATCCATGGGCCTTGCCATTTGACAGAGAAGCCAAGGATCAAAAGCAGCTGGTCTTCAGAAAAAAAGCATCACCCTGATAATGCCTCAATTTGGATATTTTCTCAAAACTATGAGCAAATAAATACCCATTGTTGAACACAACCCATTCTATGTGAAGATAATTGTTTTGGGAATATAACACCATTAGAAACAACAGCCAGCATCCATTTCAGCTCAAGTGTTAGCATAGTTCTTTTCATGCAGATATTCTTATTTTGGGGAGATTATGAAGGGATATCACTTGGCCCATGATGTTGTTGACATTGATACAACCACAATTTATGAATATACGTGTATTTTCCTGGAAGTACTTTCTTCCTCTTTCCTTTTCCATTAAACTTATTCACAACTTAATAAGGTTTCCCTCTATTGCATCGTGTTAATTACTCCTTGCTCACTGAAACAGAGTTTCCATGGCAATTATTTCCAATATTATTTATTAGTAAGCCATATCAGCTCATCATTATTAATAATTGTTTAATGGACAAAAGGAAAGAGTATGCTACAGGGAGAACAAGAGTTGAGGAGAATACAACCTAAAACATTCTAGGAAGACATGAGAGTCAATCTGAACAGTAATGACTTTGGACACTCTATGGCCTGGCAATGAAAACCATTTCAATAATCATAATACTATCAATGCTCTTCATTGGTTTCAACTTTTATAGTTAAATCAACTCATAGATATGACAGAAATTCAGCTGCAGTGTAGAGGTATGGTTTTACCAGTTCACAGATGGCATCTGATCTAATTGATGGGTGTTGTATTCTGATAAGCTAGTTGCTTATACTGAGAAAGTTGTTAAATAAATTTAATGTCACATCTAAATATAAACAAACATGGAAGACATAGTTTTGGCTGAAAAATAGAATGTAAATATTAATATTTTAATATTAAAAGGTATAGCTATCAGAATGTGGTATTTATAGAAAGATGGAAAGAGAAATGGAAGTAGATGTAACTATTTTCCTCTTTTTAAAAAGTGGAGAGGATATAAATACTGTCTTTAGTTGATGGAACAAGAAATCAGGGTCAAAGTATCCTATTTAAATTTATACAAGCTACTGATAAAAGAACTAGATTAATAATATAAATATCAGACATCTGCAGAAATGCTGAGTAAGGAAAGCTTGTATAAATAAGCTACATTCTCATTTTTCATAAACATGTGGTCTGTAGATGAACTTGAAATAGAGGTAAATGTACATTTTCTACAGCTATGGACATAACAGTAAGAAAAATAAAAACTGAGGGGTGAGGCTTGAACAGGACCGTGGTTTCATACTCCTCTTTTAATTGTGAGTTCTTTATGCTATTTGATTCCTTTCCATACTTTGATATGTACTACTTTGTTAAAATTGCTGCTACTTTTCAGTATGTACTATGTTGTCAAAAACATTAAGATGAATAAGTTAATAATGAGCATCTCTCCTTGAGCAGAATCTGTTTTTCCCCTCCTGACAGCTGTGCAAGTTGAACATAAACTTCTAGGTTTAGCTGCCTTTTCTTGTTTTGCTCCACAAGATTTAGCACAAACCTTGATAGAGAAAAAAGGACTGAAGGTCAACTAGCAGAATGATTCTTTTATTTATTCTTTGTATGTTTCTAATCCAATGAAAAGTAAAAAAAATGAGAAAAAAAATTTAATATGACGATAGAATTGGGGCAAAATATACATTCAGATTCATTTCTTCTTTTTATAACTCACTTGTCTTTAAGCGCATCTCTCAATAAAAAGTTTGATCCTTTTGATTCCAGGCTCTCCCTTAAGCATTATTGCTCTAATTCTTTTATGGAGCTCATGGAGGTGCTTAATGCTCTTTGTTCCTGCAGTGCACATCACAAGCAGTTCATGTCTGTTTTGTTTATTCTACTTAATGGAGAGATGTGCAAACACATCACATCCCACACCATGAGATTCACAGGAGTATTTCTACGTTGGCATCCTCTCTGCAATTGCCATAGTCTTTGTGATAATTCTGACAGACTGGTGCCTGCTTATAGTCTCTAGCTCTGTGATTCATTTGGTTCCCAAGGTCTATAGTGATTTTTTTAATGTAAAAAAAATGACACCATCATTTATTACCAAAACAAATAGAGGAATGGCAAACTTTGTATTAAACGAAGTATTTAGAATAAATATACTTAGATTCACAGTTTTAACCCAGGAAAACTGCCACAAACAATTACTGGTGACAATTCATGCTTATTAACTACTGTCTCACTCTTAATATGGCTGAAAGAGAAGAAAAATCATAAGGGTTTGTTAGAGAAAAATGGTGCTCACTGGGATGCAGAGACTGACAGTTACAGGCAGGAAGTTTATTGGAAAGCTCTCCCAACAGAGGAGGTCTGAAGAATATACTTCAGCTCCCCTGCCGGCATGGCGGGGGTCTGAAGAGAGACTTCAGCCCACCCGTGGAAGGTGATGGATGTGAATTTATACAGTACATCAATAGGCAGGGAAACCAAGTACAGCCTGGGGCCAAATGGCCAGGGGTGAGTGGATTAGTAGGTCTTGGAATGTGGGAGGGGTTGGGGAGGGAGTGAGGGCCCTTATCTGCTCCATTTTGTTTATTCTTGGGAGGGTATGAGTGAGGTGGGTTATGGCTGGAGGCTGCCTTTCCTCAACCTATGCCACAGGGGCATTGATTCAAGGTCCTATGACCTGTCAATCATTGCAGACCTCATAAGGGGAAACTCTAACATTCCTAATTCTTTGATTATATATATATGATGAAGGACCTAAATAATGGGAATACTGAACAGAACAGAAGGGTGAGGGGATTCAGGACGTAGACTCAGTCTATTTCCTGCCATTATGGGGCAGCGAAGGGTTCCCTTCTGTTCTGTCCAGTGGGTTCCGATTTCTGGTCCCGAAGAGGTTGGTATTGGCGTTCATGTAGTAAGAAGATGCCGTTCACATATTCCTGAGTAGTTGACTGTATGATTCAGCATGTGAATCGGACGAGAAACTGTAAGAGACAAGGACCAAAAAGAAGCAGCAGCAGTAATAACAGTGCGGTGTTATAATGGGCAAAAGGATTGATTTTAGGGGTGAGAAAAAGTAAAAGAGAAATGAGGATAAACAGGATTGATTTCCATTGCTGTTGTCTCGGGTCCTCTGAATTTGTTTTCTTTTGAAATTTTAAGATTTTCTTTTACCTGCCCAGTTTTGTTAATATTAAAAACAACAAGTTTCCTGTTGGATTCGGGACAGGGATGGAGGTTCGCAGTCATCTGCTATGGGGCAGGGGAGACCTGCTGGCTCTGACCGGGGTTACAGGGGGTTATTTTGCTAAATGGAGCTAACATTCCCAACTTTTTTTTATATGGTTGGGTGGAAAGGGAGAGCGGGAAGGTGGGTGTCGATCATCTGGCTGCTTTCTGCTGTTATGGGGTGTTGTGGTATTCAGTTACTGTTCCCCTTTCAGCGTTGAGATATTGTGGCTTCTGGCTCGGTGGCTTGCACTGTATTTTTGCAGCAGGAGAAGATCGTGTACATGATCATGGGTGACATCTCAGACGGCTGTTTGGATAAACTGAGTTATTGCGTGGAAGATGTATGGACCTGCTGATATGAAGAGAATGAGAGTTATAATTGTCACAAGGATAGAAATTAACCGTGAAATTTAGGGTGGGCTGTGAGGTTATCACCTTCAGGAGTCTGAGGAGAAGGAATAACATTAATGTTTGACAGTGAAATTACATCATACACACTTAGAGTCTTAGGGGAAATAGGAAACTTTATATTATTAACTGTGGTTTCATAACAGTGTTTTTGAGTGATTTTTATTTTTCATGGATTTAAGATTCCCAATCAGAAGGCTGCATAGGCCTATGGTTAAAATGATTCTATTGTCTCCCATTTTGTATAGTTTGAGGCATAGGAAACAACAAATTATTATTACTTCCCTTTTTTGGGCTGTGGGGCGGCTGGCACGTTAACTTGTAACATTAGTGCCTGTCTTGGTCTTGCTCTTACCATCTTAACTGGAGCTACGGCTACAGCCCACAGCGCCGAATCACAAGAGTTCTGTTGCAGCGTCTGCAGCACTGAAAGCATATCTTGCCACTTCTGAGAACAGGAGGGGACAGAAGTCACAGTCATTGGAGTGAGCACGAAGGACACTCGTGGGAGATGTTCCTGAGCTGATGACGAGTGACAGGCAATTGGAACTGCTGGGCTGGGCACCACAAGGTCTGGTATCCATGATGTTTGCCTTTTCGGTGGAGCCACTCTGCTGCTGTTTGGGTCTCAATGGTATGGCTCTGGATCTTTGCGAGGACATCTGCCTCAACAATTCCAAGGAAGATGTTAGAGGAGAGGACAGGGACCAGATAGACATTTACCTGTTGCTGCTGGCAGGCATCCCAGATGTTCTTCCACAGATCTCTCTTCCCCTCAGAGGGTAGCCCACAACAGTTCATTGTTCCTGTCCTGTGCTTTGACTTCTTCTTGCAATTGTGACTAAAGCCCAAGGAGTATTTGTTTAGAATGTTGCCTTTGCAACAAATCCCACCCAAAGCCAATATTGGTACAGGCTGCATCCAATTTACAGAGTAAGTTAAGGTTCACCACCCCCTTTACTGCTTAAACTTGTGTTATTGCCCTCTAGAAAGCAGCCTGCCGGGGTTTTTTTCTCATTTCCATGCACAACCTTGGTTTTAGTCTCTGAGCTAAATGAGGGATGAAGGGTTTTCAGTAACCCAACAATCAGTTACAGCAGAAGATACAGTTTTTGTTTTACTTAACTAAACATTTAAGAATTTGATAGACAGCCAGGACTTTGTAGCTTGCCCCAATTATTTGTCCATCTCAGGCTCTTAAGACAAGATACCATTGTCTCTGATGCTTCTTTTAATTCTGAAAAAAAAAGGATTACTGGTTAACATAATATCATCAATAGGGTTATAGCAACAGGTTTCTTCCATGCAGCCAGAATCTTTGCCACCAGGCCAGGGCAGATGGTTGGGCTCTGCACACAGCCTTGGGGAAGCACTGCAAAATCCACCATTGGCCTTTTCACATGAAGGTGAATACAGGCTGGATTGATTTGCCTAAAGAGATACTAAAGAAAACCTTAGCAGGTTTTAAAACAAAGTGATAATGACAATAATGACATAACGGGATATTAATTTCTTACAACAAGCTAACAATATTTGGGACTGCTGCAAACAGCAGTGTTTTTACTTTAATTCATGATAATTTATTGTTATTCACCACTTCTGGCAACATCAATGGCCACTCCTTTTATGTAGCTATAAAACTGCTTGTTTTTTTAAGCAGAAGTGGGGCAAATCAGATGAACACAAGCTAAAGCATCTGCCTCTCGATTTCTGGGCAGATAAATTGTTTAAAACATGATTAACAACATTATAAACATTTTTAGATTTTCAGGAATTTTATGCATGACCATTTTACTGGTACACTTTGATTAACAGAGGGTTACTATTCATTTTAATTTAGGTAAGAACTGTTTTTTATGAAGAGATTTGCAGTAATTTCATTAGTCAAGACATACAATTTTCATAGCTTTAAAGATTTAAAATACACAATGCATATTTACCTTATTAGCAGTCATACTTATTAATATATGCACTTATTTAATTTTTGACCATTTGAATAGAGCTCTTTTAAGAATTTTCATTTATCAATTTAATATTACCATCTGGAGGTATTAAGATATACACTGAATAAACAGACAAACACAAAAAGAGTTAAGACACAGAGACAGAAACACAAAGTTCATTAACTTTATTCATAATTCTTAATCCTTTGGTATGGCTATTTTTAGGCTTTTCATTGTTTTATATCTTTCATTTTACTGCTTTTAAGATTTAAACACTTTACTAGTAATCAGCAACAGTTAGGAATATTTGAACATTATCAATGCAGTTAAGTTTTAATTCAGCAGTTTAGATAGACAGGTATTTAACACATATATTTTGGATCACTGCTTTTTAGGAGTACACTTGGACAGACTTAGGAGTTAGCTAAAAGCTTACTTTTAAGAGGCGAGCAGTTGTAGATTTGTTAAGTAAGATTATTAGGGACAGCTGGGAATTGAAATTTTTGATAAGATGAGAAGGACCAGAGGAATAGGATCTGAGATGATGTTTGATTTGGGAGAGATCAGAGAGGGAGAAGGGGATGTGAACATGCATAATGCTTTCTGCCTGGGCCACTTTCTGGAGAAAGAGGACAGGAACTGGAGAAGGAGTTGGAGAGCGGGAATTTGGGCTGGAGAGCTGGGATTTGGGCTGGAGAGCTGGGATTTGGGCTGGAGAGCTGGTGATGGGTGGGGAGAAGGGAGCAGGCCCAGGGAGAGGTGTGAGGGAAGGAAAGGAGGATGGAGCAAGTTCAGGGGGCCCTGATGAGGCATACAGCAGTGGAGGAGGGGTGTGATTGGAGGGATCAGACTTGGAAGATGGGTTTTCTGTGTGCAGAAGGCAGGAAGGAGCAGGCAGGGGAGGCAAGTGCTAGCCCCAGGGGCCTGTACGATGAGGGGTGAAAGTTGGGGAAGCCAGGTCTGTCAGATCAAAGTGGAGATTTTCAGAGGTTGTAGGGAGTGAGAGAGGAGGAGAAGGAAAGTTTCTGAGAGGGTTTGTGGTATAAAAGAAGGATCTGATAAGAGAAACAGGAAAGACCTGTAAAGGAAGAGACCATTCCAAAGGAAAAGAAATGCCTGAAGGTAAGGAATTTCTGACCACTTGCTGGTGCACTGGATGAAATTCTCTAAGTTTAAGGGAATTTGGAAATTGAAGGTGCCGTTCTCTGGCCACTGACTTTCATTGTCCAATTTGTATTGCAGCCACACAGAGGTCGAATAGAAAATGAGCTTTTTAGGTTTGATGTCTCCTTCCAGGTTCAGAGTTTTAAGGTTATGAAGGAGACAACTCAGAGGCAGGTTTTTTTTGGGGGGGGGTGTTGCCGAAATTGAATTCCCCATTTTAGGTGGCGTCGGTGAGGCTAAGGATCTCTAGAAAGGAAAGAACAGGGAATATTCCGAGTGAGACAGATGTCCCCGAATCAGTCGGAAATCACCCAATGAAATGGGAGACCACGCTTGGAGCCAGATGTTTCTGGAGCCAAGGGGTCTCTTCCCACGAGGACGCAGGCATACCGCCCACCACGGCCCTCGGGGACGGTGAGGATGGCTGACGTAGCGCTAGGGGTTTTTCGGCGGGCTGTCCTGGACAACGGGAAAAGAGAGAGAGAGGGCAGGATCCTCCAGCAGAGAAATCCTTGACTCACCCAGCTATGATTTGGTGTCCAGCGTTGGATGTATTCTCGACAGTGGCAGGGTAGAGATGCCTCACCAATCAGTCAGTCTCAGCGATCCCAGACCTGGGTGTTTCGGCACCAAATGTTAGAGAAAAATGGTGCTCACTGGGACACAGAGACTGACAGTTGCAGGCAGGAAGTTTATTGGAAAACTTTCCCAACAGAGGAGGTCTGAAAAATTAACTTCAGCTCCCCTGCCGGCATGGTGGGGGTCTGAAGAGAGACTTCAGCCCACCCATGGAAGGTGATGGATATGAATTTATACAGTACATCAATAGGCGGGGAAACCAAGTACAACCTGGGGCCAAATGGCCAGGGGTGAGTGGGTTAGTAGGTCTTGGAATGTGGGAGGGGTTGGGGAGGGAGTGAGGGCCCTTATCTGCTCCATTTTGTTTATTCTTGGGAGGGGATGAGTGAGATGGGTTATGGCTGGAGGCTACCTTTCCTCAACCTATACCACAGGGGCATTGATTCAAGATCCTATGGTCTATCAATCATTGCAAACCTCATAAGGGGGAAACTAACAGGGTTCCCTTAACTTCATTCCATCCTAATGCAGAGACTTGATTTACTTTGTTTGCCTAGGTTAAAAAAATAACATGGGCTAGTGGCTGGCAAGTAAAATATCTTGAAAGAATTTGATCAGAGACAATTTTTTTTCATGGAAATATTTTTTGTAACATTGAGAATTAGTTGTGTCTTCTATTTTAATATAAATGAAGGAATTGGGTACAGTTATCTGCAGTGTTCACAAGCTTGTCTCCCTTTTAAATGGCTCACATATTATCGACATAAAGATTCATATTTATATCTGATAATACATAAGCATACTCATTTCTGTATAATGGAACAAAATAATGCCATAAAGACTTACGTGTTTTCTGGAAGAGTCTTCATTGTAATGCATCTTATAGATCACAGAGATTATGAATAGAGCCTTAAAATACTATCAGAGTGAGGGGAAGGGAGAGCAACCTTATTCAGAAGAAGGCTTTAGCAAAAAGAAAAAAAAATGGCTTTATGACACAAGGAATCTGATTCTTCATTGTATCACATGTATAACCTATGCCCATAATAATTGCTACAATGTTTGTCAAATACATAACTAAATCCATGCATAGGAAAGATAAGACATTAGTATGTCAAACCCTAAGGATTTATCTATTGCTAATTTAATTCCAGAGCTGCTATGTTCACTCTCTGAAGCAATGATGGGAAGCTTAGAAGGAGGAATTCCCTGTTTGGGGCTTATATTTCAAAGCACTGCTTTCTGAGAAATTAAGAGGTCACTATGCCCTAGCTGCTTCTTTTGAAAATTACTGGGAAGGAGATCAGTTGGCCCAGGTTCCGTCATATGTACATCCTTAAACCGCTTACTGTGGCCAGGAGGTAGACAATGGAAGAAATTGTATCTTCCTTTTATTTTTTATTTTATTTTTTTCTAATAAAATGAGGGTTGAGTAGGGATAAGCAACTTCCTCAGGGAAATGGTGGCAGCTCACACATGGTGTCTGGGAGCATTAGTGTGAGCCAGGAGGCAGGCCTGATTATTTTTCTACTCCGTAGATTAAGTTTTCGTACTTTAAACGTGTTGGTAATTTCTTGATAATTTTCCCTGTCTTTTACCAATCATTCATGTAGACAGAACCAGATTAATATTGATGGCTAAAGGGACCACAAAGGAAAAAATAGAACATTCATCTCTAGATTTAAGGCAAATTCTTGCTGATTTTCCCATTTATAGTCTCATTTCCATTTTGTATGATAATGAAAAATAATCTTCAAATAAGACAGACATTTCTAAAATACTAGCTCTTATCCATATTATTTCCTTTGCCCAGGTAAATTCAGTGATTTTCCATGGGTTGGGAAGAGGCCTCCTTATCCTGACTCCAGGACTGCATCAGAGTATCTAGGCTGGATAGAAACATTTGCAATGTGAGCACCTGCCCTAGACCCTTCTGACATTTTCCCCCTCATACACTGTTGAAGTTATGCTCCTCTCCAAGCCCAGCTCCTGCATCTCCTTTTCCAACAAGTCATCTCAGCCCCTGTCACATATCCTCTTCTGTGAACCATACCACTTTCCTGCTACACACAGCAGTGTGCCACAACCTCTAGATTGGGAACTCCTGAGAAGGAGGCTAATATCTTAGTAGGCCTGGCATTCCCAAGGCCTGATCAAGATAGTCACTCAATAAAACCTTCAAAGTCTGGTTCCTATTGTAATACATGTCACAAAGGGTGAATGTTGCCCAAATCTTTGAGATATTAATCTTTTTAAGCAAGTAGATTTAAGTTCCTTGAGAGTAATATCTAACAAAATCAGCTTTTATTAGATAAAGGTTAATTAATACTCGTAGGTACAGCACTGCTAACAAACATGTGTGTGAGAGAGAAAGAAAACCGGAAAGATTTTGTATCCCACTGGAAAGATAACATATCACTATGTGAAAATAAACTTCCCTCATGAAAATCTTTTTTTTACATCAAAGAGCTAAAACATTTATGCATGAGAGTGGATGTGGCTCAAGCATTTGGGCGCCCGCCTCCCACACGTGAGGTCTTGGGTTCGGTTCCCAGTGCCTCCTAAAGAAGATGAGCAGATGCCACAACGAGCAGAGGTCACAACCACCAGAACCAGAAGATGCCGCAATGAGCAACTGCCACAACCAGCAGATGCCGCAACAATGCAAGCAGCAGAGGACACAGCCAGCAGAGGACTCAACCAGCAGAGGGTGCAACCAGCAGGGAGCGGATGTGGTTCAGGCGGTTGGGCACTCACCTCCTATGTGGGAGGTCTCAGGTTCAGTTTCCAGGGCCTCCTGGTGAATGCGAGCAGACACAGTGAGCAGACAATGAGCAGACAGACGAGGGACAAGGGAGGCGTCTTCGGGGGAGGTGGGGACGGGGGAAGGATAGAAAAAAAAACACACCTTTAAAAATAACATTTATGCATAACATTTAAACTTCTTTAAAATACAGTCTCAATATTCTTTGTCAAAAGTATTTGACTGAACTAAACAAGCTAGGGATCTTCAACTTCTTCGTCATTGCTTCTATCATACCTTCCCTCTGAATTGTGTTACCTGATCGCAATGACTTTCTGAATTTCTTTCATTCCTAACTCTCTTTCTTCAGCACTCAGAAAGATCTCTGGTCCAGTGTAGATTACAGGCATCATTTTCTTTAGTGATATCATAACAGCACTTTGGTGAGGACAATTCATTTGATATTTAACCAATTATTTTCTTATGAAAGTCTTGAAGGCCAGTCAAATAATGTTGTTTTTTTTTTAACTTATTGTGCTCAATTGTTTCCTCCAAAAGTATATTTAAATTTGACAACAATGATAATATGTCTTTAGATTCCCAAATGGTTAATATCTATATAAAGTGTAGGAACTCAGTAAATAATTATTGTCTAACTAGGTAATGCATGTGACAATACCTTGAACAATAGAGTGCTACACATGTCTCATATAAAAATTCTTTCATACTGTTCAAAATACTTATCTTTTTTCTCCATAATGTCAAGGATGCAAATTCTCTTTGTTAGTAAATTGAACATCCTTATTATCATTTCATTCTGTTGAAGTGACCTTTTCATGATTGGAAAATCTGCATCCATTATTTGAAGGTATAAACTTATGAAAATAACACATTTCAATTTCTAAATAAGCTTATACTGACATTTCATGCTTAATTTCAATCTTATGTTCTGCACGTGGAAATGCCACCTCCCTATGATGTTTTACCTAATTAGAACTAAGTCTACTGATAAAAAGAAAATTGATCACCTTGAAATATATGAAGGACTGTCACTAGTGTGATGCAGGGCAAAAGGAGTGAAAAATCTATACACAAAGCCTTACATTTAATTTCACATAAAGTGAAAATTTTGTATAATTTTCTATAAAGCCAATTCCTCTGTTAAAACGGATCTAAGAGCCATGAATACATATTTAAGTTTTTGTGAAGTTGAAACACTCTGACTACATTAATAAACATGAAAAAAATCTCCTTCAGTCTAAGAATTATTTGTTTAAAATGCTCATATCGGTACAATTTTTTATTGGCACACAAGGAATCCAATTTCCAGGTTCATTACCCAAAACAACACAGAAATTTGAAACAAGGAAATATCTTAGTGCTTGAACTATAGATCAAACTATATTTCATACACCTCATTCCCTTATGGATTCTTAGGATAAGAAGAAAAAAGAAGAAAAAAGGCAATTTTTCTGCCCACTTGATCGATGTTCCATTTGACCTCTCTAGAGCCCTCTTGCCATAACCTTTTAAATACCATCTGCTCTTTTTGTGAAGAGTGTGATGGGAAGGAGTCAATTCCAGACAGCAATTGATTATAAGAGCATTAATCAAGGGCATGGATTATCTGCAGCATGACACTGTGTGCTGTAGTTAAGCAATCTGGCCTTCAGTGTGATTGGAAAGGCTAATCCTTATGCGGACGCCTAAAATGGACTTAGTATCGCATGCTTAGGGAGAGCAGAGCAAATAATGCATGAACATTTATTGGAATCTATGATAAATTTCAGCAATTTTAGGGCTAATTTATTTACTCAGTCTAATGAGATTGAATTGATTATAATATGCTCTCATAAAATGCTATACATAACTCAGAAATTTGTTCTTATCACAGAGCATCAAACAAATTTATGGTCTTTGCTCAGGAATTGACAAAATTTGGCATTTTTTTAGTATAATGTGAAAAATAAAAATACCTGATCTTTTTTGTACATTTATTTCTCTTTCTCCAATAATCTATAAATTCTAAAATAGGTTTTAGCTCATAAGGAAAAAAAACTACAAATATGCTATATGTGTATAAGGAAAAGTTTTTTCTTACTTTAGTTATAGATATAAGTATTAGAAAACTAGGATTTTAAACTTACACATATATTTCCAGATGTATAAATTTTATTTTTATAACAGAATAAATTAGGATTCAATATTATAAAAGAGTTTTCATTAAATAACAATGAGAATAGATTAACAAGAAATACTATGTGTGTGTGTTTGTGTGTGTGTGAGAAAGAAAGAGAGTGAGATTGGAGGGAGAGAAGGAGAACAAGTGGGAGAATAGCAAAAGCAGGAGGGAGAGAGACAGATTGCGTAAATCTAAGCACTTTCTTTCTACTGTTTCATGCCTGCTCAAAGAAGGGGAATTTGTTATTTACAAATATCTTCTAGGAAAAAAGACACATTATCAGTGAAAAATGGGAGGCAATTTGTTTCAACAGATGAAACAGGAAGAAATGAGAGAACAGGATGGTTTCTGAATGACTGAGCAATTAGTTGTTAAACAAAACAAAACAAAAAGAATGAAAATATTCTATGAAATCAGAAATAAAGATTCTTTTCTATTTTATTTAATAAACTTATACTATTTGACAATGATTTTAAGTTTTTAAACCTCACACCAGTCCCAAATGTATAGTTTCTATAAAAGCTATTATTTCTCAATCTATATCTTTCTTCAGAAAGCTGAAAGTAAACAAATTATTTCTATTTGCAAAAAAAAAAATCCAAGTGTGTTATGATTTTGCTGTGAATAAGGCTTTTCTCTAGGGTAATCATAATAATAATAATCCTCCTCCTCCTCTTCCTCCTTCTCCTTCTCCTTTTCCTTCTCCTTCTCCTTATCTAAAATTACTACATTCACATAGCTAAAACTCAAATACTACTGAAAGGGTAATAAATTATATTATTCATTTATCTCAGTTGCATGGAAGAGAAACCAAATCTAGCTAACACAAGCAGACAGAAATTTATTTGAAGGAACTAGGAAACTCAATGCATTGTAGAAAAAGATGGTGAGCCTGATTAGAAGAAATGCTGGAATCAAGAGACCAAAGCAAAAAGAACTGTGGAAAAGGTCATGGAGCAGGAGTCAATTTTGGCTAACACTGCTGTCTGTGGACATTGCCACCAGTAGATAAAACTGCTAGTATCAATGGATGCTACTTCCATGAATGAACTCTAAACGAGCTTGAGTTTAAATCCCATTCATGCACTTTAGAAGCCAACAGATGCCATGGGAGTAAGGATCTGGCCCCTCAACCTCAGTCCCCTGGTGCACTATGACCCTTCATTTTCTCTTCTTTCTTTCTGAAATTATTATTAGGTTATTATTCTACTGCTTTGGATGATATTATAAGCATATTTTTAGCATTTTGTGTCTATTTGCTCTGTTTTCTAGATTTCTTTGGCTTTGTGTTGTATGTGAATCCTGTATTTTATCCATTATTGGTCTATAACCCACAACTTTTCTAATTAAAAAAAAAAAAAAGAAAATACCTGGAATACATTTTAGATGTATGTTCTTTAATATTATTTTAATATGATCTTTCATAAAGCACAAGAGAAGAGCAAATGCTGTCAATATTATATTCAGTATTCAAACAATTCTTCTATCTCCAAAACTGGTAATCAAATGCATTAATCTAAAATATATTGTTATAATTATATAATATTTAACACACTGAGCACTTAAGCGTATCAGACATATTCATATGCACTTTACATTTATTAATTTGTTTAATTTGACTTCAACCTTTTGAATGAATTACTTTTGTTATTATTCTTTTTTTTATGAGCAAAAACTGAGACAAACAAAGTAGTTTTTAATAATTATAAAATCAGGATTTGAGCACATGCAATCTGGTTCCAGAGTGTTGGTATGTAACCAATATTAATATGCTATTATAGGAATCATAAATAATATTTGGTGATTGATAAAAAGTACTTAGTGTTTCATAGTAGAATAAAAGTATATTAAATATATTTTCCAAATACAATAAATAGTAGAGAAAAAATTTCCTTAGCCATTATAATTCTTTGCCTTGACTATTTAGTTTTGTTTTTTTGTTTTCTGCTTTTTGTCTGTTAGCATTTGCTTTGTGTGGTTGTTTTTGTAATTACAGAAAGGTAATTATTTTACCTAAAGCTCTTAAGCAGAGAGAATTGGTCAGGAATGTTTTTTGACTTCCCCTGGGTGTAAAGCACTGTACCAGAAACTGTGAGATTAGTGAAAGAGGAAAGTCTTTACAGATAAGTAAACAAACAATTACAAAACAGAGTGATAAGTATAATGAGCACAGGGAGTTGTAGAAGGAAAGAAAAATGACTCTTTATTCACATGAAATATGGGGTGGTCAGGGTAGAATTATAGGACATAGTGACCACAGAGGTAATATACCAGGAGAAATTGGTTAAAGCGAAAGTTTAGGGAGATGTGTCTCAAAATGGAAAATACCATGTAAAAGAAGAAGAAACTAAGGGAACCACTAAATAGGTAGAAATTGTAATAGTTAAATTTTACTGAAGTATGGGGTAGGAAATTAAAATGGTGAGTGTTGAGAATGTACATGGTACTCAATGATTTTCATAATCTTTCAACGTCTGACAAGAGTCCGATATTTCCCATAATCCCCAACACAAACTTAGATCCAATTTTTGTATTCTTTATGCTCAGCTTGATATATATTCTGTCTCTGTGTCTCCATTGTCCCTAACTCATTCTTTGTAACTTGGCATTTCCTTTCCCTTATTTCCTCACTAACCAGCATTTAATAATCTTTCAAAGAGAAGCAGGGTAACAATGATAGTTTCTCTTTTTTGAGGACTTTTATTGTTCTGAAAATGAACCTTGTCAGGATTTACATATATTATTCCCATCTTTTTTACCCTCTTCTACTAAGACATCTGTGACTATTCGTGCTCTTTCTGTACTATTGTAACATTAATACATACATCATGCAATTTAATATTTGCCATATAATGTAAGGTTATATTTGGTTGTTCACTTATGTTAATTCCCTTAGGTTAATTTTCCAGTTATTTTCATTAGTTCACACTTGACTTTTGACCAGGAAATTCAGTAGCTCTCCCAAGAAGCCCTTGCTTGAATTACCTTAATCTAAGGGCCTCTTTAATTACGCAATAGTTATTCAAAAGCTGGGTTCTTTGGAACTCAATGACTAGTCCACTACTATTGCTTCTGCTACCAAATGGCATCATTCTTTAAAGTCTGGCCATGCAGAGTCCCCAGTCTAGAGCTATAGAGATGTTCTTGCTAGTCTGCATTCTGCCTGCCTGCCAGCATTGCAGTCCAACAGTCAGATTTCAAACATCTCTTGGCTAACAGAGAGGTGCATGTCCATTGATTCCCAAATTACAACTACTGTGTTAGAATGGGTAGGTCTAGCAGCTTTTATCTCTATAAATTCTCCAGGTTTTTATACTGAGTGTGAGTTAGCAATATAGACAAGCCCTGAAAAGGTAAGTAAAGCCCATGTTAAATTTGGCTTAATTATTTTCTACTGCATGAAGAGAAGAAGACCACCTTTGGCTGCATGTAGGTTGGTCATTCTGATGGCTCTCTACAGTAGGGATTGTCAACCCCTGCACTATTTATACTTTGGGTCAGACAATTATTTGCTGTGGGTGGCTGTCCTGTGCATTGGAAGATATTTAGTAGTATTCATGGCCTCTACCCACTAGAAGCCACTAGTAGATTGTGGTAGATTTAATTACATACCCCATCAAGGGCATGTTCCTAATTTTAATCCATGTTCATCAGGGTGTGATGCCATTTGTAAATAGGATCCTTTGTCGATGTTATTTTTAATTAAGGTGTGGCCAACTGAATCAGGGTAGGTTTTAATCCATATTACTGGAAGCCTTATAAAGAGAAGGTAACAGAAGCCAGAGGTCAGAGAACGCTACAAGAAGAAGCTGGAAGTCAATGGAAACCATAGTGCAAACACATGGAGAGAGAGATTGCCATGTGAGGAGGGTAGAAATGCAAGTCAAGGAACCCCAAGGATTGTGGCAAGCCTACACCAAAACACTAACAGATTTAAGGGAGAAAGCATTGCCCTGCGCTATCTTAGATTTTAGACTTCTAACCTCTCAAACCATGAGTTAATTAATGTTGTTGTTCAAGCCTCCCCATTGTGTGATATTTGTCATAGCAGACTAGCAAACTAAGACATTTACCAAATAAAAAATATTTCCAATCATTGTCAAATATCCCCAGGGGAAACCACTGTTCTACATGATCAGGTTAGACACTTTGGTACCCTCTAATTTCATTGCCCTAGAATAAGTCGCAATATGTATGTGTGTGTGTGTGTGTGTGTGTGTGTATACATCATATGCATAGACTCTTAAAGTTATAAAGTGGGAGAAACAAGAAGTACTTACCAACTGTAAAACACACTCACCCCCCCCCTTTTCATGGGAGAGCTTTTAGAGTAAAAGGCTTTTGTTTCATTGTTTTAGGTGATTTTCTATTAGAAGCAATGGTGCTCGATATAGTGTCTTTGACTGTTTTGATGAGTTTTACTTGTCTCTCCTTTAATAACAGCAAAAACTTACAGGGATTTAAAGGAGGAAACAAAGTAAATATCATTAATAAATTATATTGATAAAACTACTCCCTTTCCATTAGAGGCATTATAGTTATGCCTTTTATATTTCTCTAGTGAACATGTTGCAGTAATTCTCAAGTGGAACAAATAAGTAAAAAATGTTTGATGTGACTATTAAAATTTTCACATTGCAATTTCTTACATAAGTTATTTGTTTTAATGATCCATAGACGTAGTGGCTGTATTCTAATATGCTGGCATTTTTTTCTCAGAGAATATTAGGATTCATCAATTCTAATAGGATATACACTGCTTGCTACAGCTTCTAAAATTATTTTTTCTAAAAGAGAGATATGTTTCAGCATATCTTATAAGATATACTTCCATTAACAAGAATTATAATTAGATATTGAATATACTAGAAAACATATATAGTATAAACAGATTTATAAACAGGATAATTAGAGAGTTAATTTAAAATAAGAAGCATTGAGCAGACACTTAAGGATCCACAAACTCATCAGTCTATTCTTTCAATCTTCATTTATTATCTCATATTCAATTGAAAGCATTTTTATAAAAGGCATAGAGTTTTCTTTGCTCTAAATGACTGCTTTAGTTTTACACTGTTGACAATGAAAACTTAAAATATTTAATTTGGAAACCATGATGTACTTTGGTTTATACCATGTATTGTGATTTGGATTCTATCTGACAACAGCTTACATTGCATATATTTATCAGCCCAGCTAGCTACCATATATTCGTGTGTGGAATGGAGATAGTGATCAATGGTAATTAAAAGACTTGAGTGAACATAAAAATCAGAAAAAACAGAGTTCATAACTTGATTTTACAGATATCTTTCAAAAGAACATTTTCAAATAATAGATGCATGGCAAAAGTGATTCTGGAAAAAAAGATTATTAAAAAGCAAACAAAATGGATTTGATACAGACTGTGAGTAAATAGTAAGATTAAACATGAATTGAAGCTTTTATAAAGAAGGAAAGATTATTTTCATTTTAAAATATCTAATGTCAAGTATCCCATTTTATTAATATCAATTTGATTTTCCATTGGATTTTTTCCTAAAATTTAATTTCCTATTTTTAAGTAATAAGCAGTGCTCAAGATGATGATTGAAGAATGTGGTATTGTATTTCCCAAAAGTAAAATACTGTGCTTATGCTTAGAGTTGCTTGATAGCAACAGAATCACTAGAAATATTACTGCTAGGGGTATCTAGGGTTGTATTTTAGTTATACCTCCCAACCAACAAGAAGAAAGAACAATTGTTTTTTAGCTATAAAATTACTGAGATGTGGCAATTTTTAATTTCTGCTCTCTTTTCCAGTAATACAGGAATAGGTCCATAGAATGTTACACCTATAATTGTTAAAATATGCAGTATTTTAGGAAGAAGGATGTCTAAGTGTGCCATTGAGAATGACAGTTCAATATTAATGTTTTTATTTCTATAAGGTGTTGTGAACCTGTTCTACAGTGATTTTTTTTGTGGCTAACTTAAATCAGTCTTTCCTTCAATGGGTAATTTTGTGCAATTTGTGCATATTTCCAACTGCTCAATCCTAAAACATATTCAGTAGTTTTTCAGCTGACATAGATCATCCAAGAAATCAGAAATACTGCTATAATGACAGAGATGGAACAGCTCTACCAGACAAATGCAATGACTTCAACAGGTCTTTAAATTTTTTTAAATCTTAAACAGTGATTAATGATAATGGCAAGCATTTTAATTTTTAATAACTTAGTAGGATTGTCACGTGTTCTGGCTTTAGTTGAAGCAGAGCTACTGACATGACTTTGTCATTTATCAGAGTCACAAAGATGGAAAGATCACAGAATATGGATGTTTGAGGTCCTTTATTTCTCATAATTTAGTCAAAAGTACTGAAAACTATGCTATTAATGTGTCATTTCTCTAAGTCTACTTCAAAAAAACCTCTTAAAAAGGCATTTGTTGAAGATCTTAGGAATATTTGTTCAGAGAAGTCTCCTGTTATTTGTATTCTTTCTTTTAAAAATTCTATTTATTTGCTTTCGTTTTTGAATATGTAATGCATATTCAATGATTCTAAAACCAATAAGTATCATAAGAGGAATATAATGAAAATCTTGTCCAGCCTCCGTTTTCCCAAACTATTCTTTACCCTCAAAATAACCATTGTTAGTGATTTCTTATATGTCTTTCTAGAATTTAAAACATGTGCAATCAAAAATAAATACCCTACATTTTTATCATTTTATATTTACCTATACAATAATATATAACATTATTCACACTGTTCTGTACCTTTCATTTAATAATGTATTTTTGGAGCTGATTTTATATCAGCAAATAAAATTTTTCTCATATTTTTAAATCACTATGTGGATACAAATAATTTACATGTTTTTGTTGTTTCCATTTTTTATGGATTATAAACATTAAGCTGAAAAAACCTGAAAATATATTGTTTCATACATGAGGAAGTATATTATAAGGATACATTCCTATAAGTGGAATTTCTGGGTCAAAGTATTTATACATTTTTATTTTGATCAATACTAACAAATGGCTCTCTGCATGATTTGTACTAGTTAATATTTTCACTAGCAATGAAGTGGCATGTTTCCCCATAGAATCATCAATAGATTGTGTTATCATATTTATAGATTATTTTCTTGGAACTTTTAGGTGAGAAATGGTTTGACAGAATATAAAGTCCATAGTGACATTTTTTATTCTTTGAGGATCTCTCTTTTAGGTATTCCTTTATCTTCTTGTGGCACTGAATATTCCTGCAGAAAAATTCTGAGTTCCAACTACAATAATTTTCACCCTCCAAGAGACTTGATTTATTTTTCTAGCCAAATGGGGTTCCTTTTTAATACATAGATTCAATTTTTAATTATACATATTTATTACCTTATATGGATTGAAACATATCTACCTAAAAGACATGTTCAAGCCTGAACCCTAGTCCTGTATATGTGAATCCATTTGGAAATAGGATTTTTAAGGTGTTGTTAGTTAAGATGAGGCTAAATTCAATCAGTGTGGGCCAAATCCAATATGATTGGAGTCCTTGGAAGCAGAGAAAATGTGGATAGTCAGGAGGAGACAGGAAGAGACAAATGGACATGTGATGAATTTACGAGTTACCGATGGCCAGTGGAAGGTTACAGACTTCAGAGAAAAAAACAGGATCCTGCCAACATGTTAACTTTGGACTTTCAGCATCCAAAACTTTGAAACAATAAATTCCCGTTGTTTAAGCCGACAAGTCTGTGATATTTGTTCCAGCAGCCCTAACAAATAAGGTATTACTGTTATATGGTTAAATTATATTCAGTTCCATTGTTCTGATTTACTGCTGTAGAGACTCCAATTATGGATATATCTTAAATCTTTTCTTCTAAATCTATTATTTATTCTCTTATCCTATTTAATTCTGGTTTCATTTCCATTTTCTTATGCTTGTTTTTCTCTTTTTAACCTGCTATGTCTCTTCTTGTGTTTTCTACAGTCTTTTTACTTGTGTTCCTTCCAGGTTTTTCTTCATTTATGTGATGGTGTTTAAGTTTTCTTGCTTCCTTCCTGAATTCTGTCTATATTCTCACTTTTTTCTCTTCCATCGTTTTTTTTATCCTCTAGTCCCTTACATTAAAAAATTTGCTGTGGTCTTCCTTTACAGATGTAATTTGTTTATTAAGGTTTTTGTTTAATGCTTGGATGATATATTGTCAAAATTTGTATTTTCTCTGTGGTGATATTTTTCTTTTTCTGGTCACTTTGCCTGTTCTTTAACTTTTTGTTTTACTTATATTACCTTTACAATAATACTATTTCATTTCCTTTATTATATTATTCCTCAATGTATGCATTAAGTATGTATGATATATGGTCTAGCATTTGTATTAATTTCCTATATAGAGGAAAAGATCCAGGTAGTATTCTAAGCAGGAAAGTTTCTATACTCTAAAGGCTCATAACACCTCTGATGCCATAGAGAGAGACTATATTCTCTATGTTTCGTTGAACAGCTACAATTTCTGAGCTTTCCTTACTCATACCAGTTTATACCTCACTTGTTGCAAACAAGAGATACACCTTTGAAAAAAAAATTATATTTCTTGGTATTTTCTGAGATGCAATCCACCCAGTCCTTATTGCCATCAACATC
>JAQZBX010013194.1:13167-40280 GCA_029593785.1 Cabassous unicinctus | reverse complement strand
AAAATAGAAGTAGAAGGAACATTGCCTAACTCATTCTATGGTGCCAACATTACCCTAATACCAAAACCAAACAAAGATACCACAAGAAAGGAAAATTACAGACCAATTTCTCTAATGAATCTAGATGCTAAAATCCTCAACAAAATACTTGCTAATCGCATTCAAAAACATATCAAAAGGATTATACACCATGACCAAGTGGGTTTCATCCCAGGTATGCAAGGATGGTTCAACATAAGAAAATCAATCAATGTAATACACCACATAAAAAGATTGAAAGACAAAAAACACATGATCATCTTTATAAATGCCGAAAAAGCATTTGACAATATACAGCACCCTTTCCTGATAAAAACACTGCAAAAGATAGGAATAGAAGGAAAGTTCCTGAACATGAAAAACCCAAAACTAGCATCATCTTCAATGGTGAAGTCTTAAAAGCCTTCCCTCTGAGATCAGGAACAAGACAAGGATGCCCACTATCTCCACTCCTATTAAACATTGTCTTAGAAGTACTTGCTCAAGCACTGAGGAAAGAAAAAGTTATAAAAGGCATCCAAATTGGAAAAGAAGAAGTAAAAATTTCATTATTTGCAGATGACATGATCCTATATGTAGAAATCCCTGAGAAATCTACAACAAAGCTTCTAGAACTTATAAAGGAGTTCAGTAATGTCGCAGGCTATTAGATCAGTGCTCAAAAGTCAGTAGCATTTCTGTACACCAATAACGAGCAATCTGAAGAGGAAATAAAAAAAAAAAGACCATTTACAATAGTAACTAAAAGAATCAAATACCTATGAATAAATTTAACTAAAGATGCAAAGGACTTATATACAGAAACCTGTTAAAGGAAATCAAACTTATATACAGAATACTTAAAGGAAATCAAAGAAGACTTAAATAAATGGAAAAATATTCCCTGTTCATGGATAGGAAGACTAAACATGATCAAGATATCTATTCTACCCAAAATAATCTACAGATTTAATGCAATCCCAATAAAAATCAACACATCATTTTTTAAGGAACTGGAAAAACTAACTACAAAATTTATTTGGAAGGGGAAGAGGCCCCGAATTGCCAGCCATATTGAAAAAGAAAAATGAAGTTGGAGATATCATACTACCTGGCTTTAAAACATACTACAAAGCTACAGTGGTCAAAATGGCATGGTATTGGCACAAGGATAGACAAACTGACCAGTGGTACTGAATTGAGAGTTCTGATATAAATCCTCGCATATACAGTCATCTGATATTCAACAAGGCTACCAAGCCCACTCAGTTGGGAGAGAATGGCCTCTTCAACAAGTGGTGCTTGGAGAACTGGATATCCATCCAAAACAATAAGAGAGGAACACCATCTCACAACTTATACAAAAATCAACTCAAGATGGATCAAAGATCTAAATATAAGAGCCAAGACCATAAAGACCTTGGAGATAATGTAGGGAAGCATCTACAGGACCTTGTAATAGGAAATGGTTTCATGGACTTCACACCCAAAGCACGAGCAGCAAAAGAAAAATTAGATAAATGGGATCTCCTCAAAATTAAAAAATTTGCACCTCAAAGGACATTATCAAGGAAATAAAATGGCAGCCTACCCAATGGGAGAAAATATTTGGCAACCATATATCTGATAGGAGCCTGATATCTTGCATATATAAGGAAATACTACACCTCAAAAATAAAAAGACAAACAACCCATTTAAAAAATGGGCAAGTGACCTGAAAAGACACTTCTCCAAGGAAAAAACACAAATGGCTAAAAATCACATGAAAAAATGCTCAACATCGCTAGCTATTAGGGAAATGCAAATCAAAACTACAGTGAGATACCATCTTACCCCCATAATGGCGGCTATTAAAAAAACAGCAGACTATAAGTGTTGGATAGGATGTGGAGGAATGGGAACCCTCATCCACTGCTGGTGGGATTGTGGAATTGTCCAGCCTCTGTGGAGGACAGTCTGGCGGTTCCTCAAAAAACTAACTATAGATCTTCCATACGATCCAGCGATTCCACTGCTGGGTATATACCCAGAAGAATTGAAAGCAAAGACACGAACAGATATATGCACATGAATGTTTATAGCAGCATTGTTCACTATTGCCAAAAGTTGGAATCAACCCCAGGGCCCATCAACAGATGAATGGATAAATAAAATGTGGTACATACAATGGAATATTACTCAGCTGTTAGAAGGAATAAAGTGCTAACCAATGGAATAACATGGATGAATCTTGAACACCTTATTTTGAGTGAAGCAAGATAGGCTTTGAATGATGAGCAGTACATGACTTCACTGATATGAATTAAGGAAATTGAGCAGTCTCTGAGATCTACTGTCTGAAGGATAGGTTTACAAGAAAGAGAAGAGAAAGTTGTGAGCCGTCACTCATATGGACATAATATATGGTAAAGTGATAGAGTGTTGTTGCATATTGAAGGGATAGGACAGGTGGGCAGTGAGATTATTGCATTTGGTGGTACAGGGTTGACAGGTAGGTAGATTGGGAAGAGTGAGTTAGAATACTCAGGATTCTGGGGGGAGAGATGGGAGAGGGAACAGGTGACCACTTGGGATTTGTGGGTATGAGGTTGAAAGTGCAGAGGCGGGAATGCCCTTACAGCAATATGACAAGAAAGTGTCACTGGTTTAGGATGTTGGTTGGGGGTGAATTCGGGACAGGGGGCATCTGGAGCAGGCTTCTAGGGAGTGTGTGAGTGTTCATCCTGTCATAATGTGTTGTATCAATGGGTGGAGACCCACACAATGAGCGGGAAGGAGATGGACTCCCATTTTTGGGAGGGCCGATTTGTCCAGAAACGGACAGGTGGGCATCTCTTATGAGCAAGGGCAGCTCCTAATAGTGGAGGACAAACCAGCGTGTCAAGACCTCTTGTTGCATGTAACTATGAATCTCATCATCCAACGAGTCAAGTCAGGTGGTCATTTTGGGTCTCGGGGGGATAGGGAGGGAGGAACAGAATAGATCAAACAGGGGGTATTTAGTGGTCAGTGGAAATGTTTTTCATTACCTTACAGTGATGGACACAAGACATGGTAAATATCATCAAAATGTATGAAATTGTACGGTCTAAAATGTAAACCATACTGTAAACCATTGACAATGTTTAGTAGCTATGTTTCACTATCTGTATAACAGTTATAACAATGCTACCATCCACATACAAAAAGTTTTAATATGGGGTGAGGAAAGGGGGAGGAGGTTGGGTATATGAGAGTCTCTTGTATTCTGTATATGACTTTGCTGTGACCTAAAACTTCTTTGAAAATTTAATGAAAAATAGCGAAACACTGGGGAATGAGAGGGGGAAGTTGCCACGGTACAGACTGGACACCCGATATTGCAGTGATAAAAGGCAAAATGTCAAAAAAAAATTTTTTTTCTTTAATTGCTTTTTCCCATTTTTTTGGATATCCCAACCCTTTAATTTTATTTTATTTTTAGGGCTTTTTTTTAAGTTTTCATGTATTTTCTGTTACATTTAAACTTATAATTATTATTTCATTTTCCTCTTAATTGTATTTGGCTATTATATTGGCTTCATCTTTAAAGAAGCTTTGGATCACAGAAGGGTTACAATTGGGGTGGGAGAGGATCGTTGGTGGAGGGTGTCAGGGATGGGGGGCTCATGGGAGGAAGTTCACCTGAACCTGCATAAAAAGGTATATAAAATTGTTCAAATGCTCATGGGGCATGGTCACAGCGGGTGGAGAATCACTCAATAAATGAGAGAATACTGAATTCCCATCCTGGAGAGCTCTGGCACATTCTCCAAGGGAGCAGCAACTGTCCCCCAAGTGCAGGGGCAGTGTCTGGCAAAGGAGGACGATCCACTGATGGGCTCTTGTTATTGATGACTAACCTTCCGAGTCTTTGCTCTTGAAATTGAAACTTAGCCTACTGTTATGGGGTGCGTAAGGGTTGCCTCCTGAGAGCCTCCTTGTTGATCAAATGTGGCCTCTCTCTAAACCAAACTCAGCATATGAATGCATTACCTTCCTCCCAGCGTGGGACAAGACTCCCAGCAATGAGCCTCCCTGAGGGATTACTACCTAGTGCCAACTGGCAATACGACTGGAAAAAGACCTTGAATAAAAGGGGGGAAAGGTAAAGACAAATGAGTTCATATGGCTAAGAGACTTCAAAGTGAGTCGGGAGGTCATCCCAGAGGTAATGCTTATGGACATCTCAGTAGGGTCTCATAGGCTTCCAATGTGGATATCACCCCTGACAGAGGGGCTCCTGAGGGCTCTGGAGACACCCAGGTCCTATATCAGGGTGGATATCTCCAGAGTTTGGCACTGTATCACTGGGCCCTACTTTGGAATCTGTGCTCTTGAGAGTGACAGAGTTGGACCCAATCCTCAGGATTCAGGGGAGAGCTATGGATTAGAGTGGACTTACTGGTATTCTGTTATAGACATATTGTGATTCAAGTAATGGAAAAAATTACAACATTGATGTGGAGCCAGTGGCCACTGGACACTTTAGGGGCAGGGAGAGGGAAAAGCAATAGTAATACAGGGGCTTTTTGGGGACTTGGGAATTATCCTGAGTGACATTGCAATGACAGATATAGGCCAGTTTACATCAGCATATAACATGCAGAGCTGTGTGGGAAAGAGTGTGGTCTGCAATGTGACCTATGGTCCATGCTTAGTGGCAAAGCCCCAGGATGTGTATATCCATTGCAGGTGATGTGCCACACTAATGAAAGATGTTTATGTGGGAGTTTGTGGGAGATGTGGGAGGTGGGGCATATGGGAATCCCTACAATTTTTGTGTAACAATTATGTAATCTAAGTATCTTTTAAAAAATAAAAAAAAAATTAATAAAAATAATAATAAAGTAATAATGCATTGTCTTCCAACTTCCCGTGCTGCTGCTATACTGTCTGCTGTCAGTCTGAATTCTAGCTCATCCTACGTGACCTATTTTCCACTCTGAATCACAGAAGGTTTTCTCTGAAATGTGCTGATGTTAGGCTTTACAGTGTGTCTTCTTGCATTCAATGGGCAGGGACTCTTCTTATCTAATTCATATCCTTCAGCTTTGATAAATTCTATTACTGCTTCATTTTTTCCTCTTCCCATGACATCGTTCTCTCTTTCACTCTGACAATTTTTAAATGTCTGAGGATCCATATCTTTTTATTAGAATGTAATGAATAAGACACTTGCAAATCTGAGTGGAAGCTGTGTTCTCATGGAGTCAGAAAAAATTAATATAATGAAATAGATCCAATCATTGTGTCAGTATCTATGGGTCTTTATTTTGACTTGGTCACATTCTTCAGAAATGAACTCCCAGTCTTCTGCCTAGGAACATAATATTAGCTCGTTTAAAACCCTGGGAACAGTGAGGGAAACAGAAAGGGAAGGGATTCCATCTTTCAGCATCTAGAATTTGCATCATCACACCTCACTGCCACACTCAGGTCTCCTGATGGCTCTCTTTCAGAGCTTCTCCTAAAAATCTTTCCAGAAGATGCCTTTGTTAATTCAGGCATTATTTTGTGGAAAGTGAAAACCCCAGGCTAAATGGCAGGATGGCAGGAAATGAACTAAAAAGACCAGGTGCAGACTGAATTCAGAAATAGTTGGAAACAGGCACTCCGGCAATGACTCAAGGGTCCGGTGGCATGAACCAATCCTTGTCACTTTGCTTTAGGGACAGAGTCCCAATTCATTCCCTGGTTACAATTGTGGTAGCAGATGGGGAGACAGGGGAGAGAAAATCCCACCAAAACCAAAATAAAAAGGGGGATGGAAAAAACAAATTTTCACCATACCCGTATACTGGCCATGCAGAATCTAGCTACATTCCTTTTCCCATACACCACATTTCAAATAAATGCCCTGGTCATATAAAGAAAATTTATAATGTGTATTTGTGTGTGCAAAATTTCTGGACATTACACATGCTCTAGGTCCAGATGTTTCTCCTTGCAGTCCAGCAATTAGGGCTACCAATAAATTTAATTATGTAGCCTGGATAAAACAGAGGATAACTGCAATTAGAAACAAAATAATAGAAAAGAAAACTGACAGCTGTAAAATGCAGAAAGAGGAATCAACATTACAGCACTCACTCTTCTACAAACAGTGAGAAGCCCTCCATCAGTCAACCTGACTTTCCATAGCACTATTCCCTGCAAGTGTATCAGAGGGAGGTTTTGTTTGCAAGCAACAGAAAATCCTACTCAGATTCAATGAAAATTACACTTTTTTTGCTAACGTAACGGAAAATTAAAAAGTAGGATGCTCCAGGAATCATTTGAATGTTTATTCTGCTTTTCTGAGAATCAGTTCAAGGCTATTCTAAGGGTGCTTTCTATCGTGATTTGAGTCGTCTGCCTTCCTGAGGCCACAGGGGCAGAGTGGCACCTATTTTTTATTCAACTATCACACAAATTCTGAGCTGATCTCTGACTGGCTCCACCTAGGTCATATGCTTTTTTCAACCCCATCAGTTTGGTCAGTGGAATGCTGGACACTGATTGGCTTACACGTGGGCTATGCATCTATCTTTAGGGCAAAGGAGATGGGATTTTGCTGATCAGAGCAAAAATGTCCAAATGCCAAGCCTCGGAAGTGCAGCAGAGAGTCAGCTCGACCCATCAGTGTAGCTGCTACGTAGAGCGTTTGGTTTTTTCTTAACTACAGGAAAACCCATCCCTGTCCAGTGACAACTTGGCCACATTTGATATTGGTGTGGACACCACTTCTGGGAATGTGACATTTAAGTCGTCCACTTCAATTTGATGTCAGTTTAGCTGCCTCCAGGGATGGATGTAGAGATTTTGTAATTATGGATTTTGATTGCCAAAATTGGGTCATCTCTGGGAAAACTCCCTAAAAACTTCACTGGTTGCCAATCAATTTGCAATTGGTCTCTCCTCTAGGTAAGTACTAAATTGAGAGGCATGGTTTTTGAACCCGGACCTATAAAAGGGTCCCTGTGTTTTACTGATGAAGGTCATGCCCTTCACTAGCCATATATCCAGTTCCATCTTGACCACAGCATTTGAAACCCTGCCGAGAGCTTGACGTGTACCCACCACTCCCTGGCTGCACCAGAGAGGACTGTGCTCTGAGGTAGGGCAAAGTCTACCTGTGGCAGTGAGGGGAGACCCCCAAACCCAGTTCTGTGCTTGAATGCAGGAACCACTGACTCCTGACTGTACTTTCCAGCCTCATTGCCTCATTGCCTTTGCCTGCCTTAACTTCAGCTGCAGATTATTTGTAATTTGTCATACTGAAAAAGGGGAAAAGTTTAGTAAAGTATAAATGTATGCATTATAAACATTCTACATTTAAAAATTGTACATACACAAAGGTAGAGAGAAAATTAAACCTCTCACTGACATTCCATCACCCAGGACCCAACACTGTCAAGATTTTGCCATGCCTGTTACCTCTATCTTTTCTTTCCCTCTCTCTCTCTGTCTCTCTCTCCCTCTCTCTATTTTCTTATTGGTAGATGCATTTTTAAAAAATTTATTGAAATACATCACTCATACATGAACATACATAAACAATAAGTGTATAGTAATAGTTGTGAACTTACAAAACAAACATACATAACATTGTACAGGGCTCTCATACCTTACCACACCACCAATACCATGCATTGTTGTGAAACATTTTTACCTAATGATTAAAAAGTATCCTCAAAATATTACTACTAACCAAAGTATTTTCCCCCAACCCACACTATTATTATTATTTATATCATTTATACATGAACATACATAAATAATAAGTGTATAGTAAAAGTTGTGAACTTACAAAGCAAACATTCATAACATCATACAGGGGTCCCATATATCAACCCTCCACCAATACTTTGCATTGTTGTGAGACATTTGTTACAAATTATGAAAGAATATTGTCAAAATCTTACTACTAATTATAGTCCTTACCTTACATTTGGTGTATTTTTCCCCAAACACACCCTATTATTATTTTTAAAATATATTTTTATGACAGAAGTTGTAAACTTACAAAACAATCATGCACATGTGCAGAATTCCCAAACAACACCCCTCTATCAACACACCACACCGTGGTGGAACATTTGTTACAGATTATGAGATAATATCATCTGATTATTACCAGTTCCACAGCATACATTTGGCACACATTTTCCATACTCCCCCATTATCAACAGAGTACATCATTGGCATAGATGTAAGAATATTACATTTTTACTGTTAACTACACTTCATAGGTCACTCCAGTTGTATTTTTTCAATTCTTCTCCACATTCCCACCACCCTGCAATAGTGATGTATATCTGCTCTAGCTCACAAAAGACACTCTTGCATCTGTACCATCAACCACTATTTTCATCCACCTCCTGGTTTACTGTGCTATTCAGTCTCTAGATTATTATCTAGCTTTCTGTCAGTTGGTATTTACATTGCTAGACTACCATTTTCAGCCACATCCCTTTTTATAAACCAGCTTTACTCACTATAACGTGTTACCATCAACTCTGTACATTTCCACATTTTTACAGAAAAGCTAATGAAAACTTCTACATACATTAAATATCAGTAGTCCATCTTAGTCCTCCTCTTATCTCCTTTAAGGATCTACCATCTACCACCAGGTCATGAAGATATTTTCCTACATTTTCTTCTAGAAGCTTTATGGTTCTTGCTTTTATATTTAGATTTTTGATTCATTTTGAGTTCATTTTTGTATAGGGTGTGAGATAGGGGTCCTCTTTCTTTCTTTTGCTATGGATATCCAATTTTCTCAGCACCATTTGTTAAATGGAGTATTCTGCATGAGCTGGGTGGGTTTGACAGGCTAGTCAAAAATCAGTTGATTATAGATATGAGGGTCTGTTTTTCAACCATCAGTTCGGTTCCATTGGTTTATGTGTCTGTCTTTATGCCAGCACCATACTGTTTTTTGTTTTTTTTTTTAAGATTTATTTATTTATTTATCCCCCCCTTGCTGCTTGTGCTTGCTGTGTCCATTCGCTGTGTGTTCTCTCCGTGTCTGCTTATCTCCCCCTCGCTGTGAGGTCCCGCTGCTTCAGCCCACCGCGCCGCGCGGGCTGGCCTGACCTCACAAGGAGGCCCCGGGAAGCAAACCCCGGGCCTCACACATGGTAAATGGGGGCTCTATCGATTGAGTCACACCCGCTGCCTGTTGTGAGGTCTTGCTGCATCAGCCCACCGGGCCGCGCGGGCCAGCCTGCCCTCACAAGGAGGCCCCGGGAAGCGAACTCGGGGCCTCCCATATGGTAAACAGGAGCTCTATCGATTGAGCCACACCCGCTTCCCTGCACCATATTGTTTTTACCACTGTACCTAGGTAATACAACTTAAAGTCCAGAAATCAGAGTCTTCCAACTTTGCTTTTCCTTTTTAAGATGTTTTTGGCTATTCAGGATCCCTTATACTACCAAATAAATTTGATAATCATGTTTTCCATTTATTTATAAAATGCTGGTGGAATTTTTTATTGGGATTGCATTGAATTGGTATATCAATTTGAGTAGAATTTACATCTTAATGATATTTAGTCTTTCAATCCATGAGCTTCGAATGTTCTTCCAATTATTTAAGTCTTTTTTTAATTTCTTTTAACAATGTGTTGTAGTTTTCTGAATACAAGTGCTTTACAACGTTGGTTAAGTTTGTTCCTGAATATTTGGGTTTTATCTGTCATATTTTATTTTCACCACTCTTTTGACAATTTTAGTTACTTTTATTGATATAATCATCATATCTAGATTTTCTTCGAGGCCTCTCTCTCCTGTCTTTTCTTTTCAGGCTGTAGCACACCCTTTAGCATTTCCTGCAAAGCAGGTCTCTTGATTACAAACACTCTCAGTTTCTGTTTATCTATGAATAACCTAAACTTGCCCTCATTTTTGAAAGACAATCTTGCCAGATATAAGATTCTTGGCTGGAAATTTTTTTCTTGCAGTACCTTAAATATATCATACCACTGTCTTCTTGCCTCCATCGTTTCTGGTGAGAAATCAGCACTTCATCTTATTGGATATCCTTTATATATTATGCATTGCTTTTCTCTTGCTGCTCTCAGAATTCTCTCTTTGTTTTTGGCATTTGACATTCTGATTAGGATGTGTCTCAGGGTTGGTCTATTCAGATTTTTTGGGTGGGAGTATGTTGTGCTTCTTGGACATGGATATCTATGTCTTTCAATAGGGTTGTGAAATTTTCTACCATTATTTCTTTAAATATTCCTTCTGTCCCTTTTCCCTTCTCTTCTCCTTCTGGGACACCCATGACATGTATGTTTGCATGTCTCTTGCTGTCATTTAGTTCCCTGAGACCTTGTTCAAGTTTTTCCAATCTTTTCTTCATCTGTTCTTTTATATGTTCACTTTCAGAGGCCATTTCTTCAAGCTCACCAATCCTTTCTTCTGCCTCTTTAAATCTGCTATTATATGATTCCAGTGTATTTATAATTTCATTTATTGCAACTTTCATAAGATCTGCTATTTTTCCATGAATGCTTTCAAATTCTTCTTTGTGCTTATCCAATGTCTTCTTAATATCCTTAATTTCTTTAGCCATCTCATTGAATTTATTAAGGAGATTTGCTTGAACATCTATGATTAGTTGGCTCAACTCCTTTATGTCATCTGGAGGCTTATCTTGTTCCTTTAAGTGGGCCGTATCTACCTGTTTCTTGGTGTGGATTGTAATTTTTTGTTGGTTTCTTGGCATCTGGCTTACTAGAGAATTTATTCTGGGTGCAGCTTTTCTCTTTAGTTTAGGGTTTCCTGCACTTTCTTCATTTCTGGTTGTGTAGTAGGAGCCAAAGATGTAGTTGGTGCTATAATCTGTGGAGGCTCAAGCTACCCTCATTGACCCAAGGACCAATGAAGCTTCTCCCAACTTTCTCCTTTGCCATGGGTAGGGACAGAGCCACAGCTGTCTGAAATAATCCAACTCATGCAGACCTAGACTGTAGTTGCCCAGAGAGACTGATGAAGCTTCATGCTCCTTTCTCCCCTGCCTGGGCTGGGGATGGAGCTGCAGGTGTGGGCAGCAATCTGTGCAGTGCAGGTCCAAGATGACCACAGTTGCCTCAGTAGACTTCTGATTATTCAGTCTGTGCCAGCTAAATGTCCCTGCAGTTACCTGGATAGGCTGGTGCAGGACCCACCAGCTTCCTCCCTGCTAGAGGTGGGGCTGAAGCTTAAGCTAGGGCTGCAGGCCAGTCTGTGTGGAATAAACCAGTCTCTACCATCACTGTGATTTTCAGTCAGCTCGGCTTCCCCTCATGCAGGCGGTGGAGTCAAAATGGTGGCTACCGGCCTCCTTCTGACTTGGACAGGCTCAAACTTTAGCTGTTCTTAGGGTCATACTTTAGCCAGCCAAACTGACTAATCAGTAGCTGAAATCAGTGGCCAACCGTCTCTTCCTTCCCTGTTTTTGGGAAATGGAGCTTCCAATTCCTGCCACAGAATAGCTCCTGGGGTGGCTTGTGCTGCCAAAGTAGAATGATCACTGGCCTCTGTGGTGTGGCCTGCAATTTCCCGGAGAGGCTGGCGCAGCTTCCCCCAGCTTCCTCCCTGCCTGAGGTGGGCCTGGGGCTTACGCTAGAGTGGCAATCTGATATAGATGGAAAGAAGCCGGTCCCTACCAGTACTGTGATTTTCAGTCAGCCCCGCTTCCCCTCGTGTCAGGCACAAAGTTAAGATGGTGGCTACCAGCCTCTTTCTGGCTTGGACAAGTTCAAACTTGAGCTATTCTGAGGATTATACTTTAGCCCACTGGATTTACTAATCAGTAGCTGAAATTAGTACCCAACAGTCTCTTCCTCCCCCATTTTGGGAAGCGGAGCTTCCAATTCCAGCCGCAGAACAGCTCCCGAGGCAGCTTGTGCCTCCAGTGGAGGATGGGCACCGGCCTCCATGATGTGGAGGGCTCTACTTAGGAATCTTCTCTACAGATGGGCAGAGAAGTCTCCTTCCATTCTTTCAAGGATGTAGCAGGATGCACTTCTGTTCTACTGGAGCCCCCAAACAAGTGCTATAGATTGCTCAATTGGTGATCACCAACTGCCCCGTAGCAGGAGCTGATTCTAGGAGCTCTTTACTTTGCTGCCATCTTGCTAGTTGTCTGGTTGATGCATTTTAAGGCAAATCACAACACCACATAATTTCACCTTTTATACACCTCATTATTCATTTAAAAAACAAACAAAAAAATGGAAACAAAAAAAATGGACAATTTCCTACATATGTCTTCATACTTAAAGTGTTTTTTTAAGTTTTTTTCTTCTTTTATCCAATCTGGCAATCTCTACTTCTTAAATGGAGTGTTGGTAATTAAAATTAAAGCAAAATCTGTATGGGTGGGTTTTAATCCACCATCTTGTTAGTCATTTTATATTAGTCCCATCTGTTATTCCCCATTATATACACTATTGTGTTAATATTATTAATTAACTATTAATAATTATTAACAGTATTGTGTTTATAATTATGGATTTTTGGAGGATTTTTATAATCTTTACATTATCATTTTTAACTTCTGACAGTATTTTTCCAAAATATTGTATCATTTTACTAATAGTGTGAGAAAAAACATTATAATTTTATTTTCTCCCTTCTATTCTTTGCTCTATTTATTTCTAAATATGTTATAAATCTCATATTTTTTTTACTTATATATATGTTATGCATCTCATATATTTTCACATCTAAATATATTATAAACTCATAGATTTTTACTTTCACATGTTATAAAACTCATAATACATTCTCATTACACTTTGATTTAGAGTCAACTATCTTTTAAAGTGATTAAAAATAAATTAACTCAAAAAGTTATTCATATATTTAATGTTTGAATCAGCAATTCCACTCCTAGATATTTACCCAAGAGAATGTAAATATATGTCCACATGATAACTTGTACACAAATGTTCATATCAGCATTATTCATAATAGCTAAAAGGTGGAAATAATCAAATGTGCATCAAAGGATTAATGAATAAACAAAGCTGTGGTCTATCCATGTAATGGAATATTACTTGGCCATGAAAGTGAATGAAGCACTGATGTGTGCTACAATATGGAAGGATCCTGAAAACATTATATTAAGTGAAATAGTCAGTACAAAAGACCACATATTATATTATTAATGTCTATGAAATGTCCAGAATAGGCAAATCTATAGAGACATAAAGTGGATTAGTTGCCTAGTGCTAGGGGAGTATGAGGAGATTGGGGATGGATAGGTAAGGGGTGTAAGGGCTTCTTTTTGGAAGTGATGAAAATGTTCTAAAATTGATTATGGAGATGGTCTCACAAGTCTGAGAATATACTAAAAATTCTTTGAATTGTGTACTACATATGGATGAATTATATGGTATGTGATTTCTTTCCTTCTTCAGCACTCTAAAATGTCATCCTATTTTCTTATGCCTTGAAATTGTCTTATATTTGTACCTATGTCTCTATTTTTTTTCTCCCTCTGGAAACCTTCAGGAGTTTTTTCTTTATCTTCAGTATTTCAAATATAATTTTCATTAGCATATTTTTTTTTCTTTTTAACCTTGCTTGTTGTTTTTTGGGATTCTTGAATACATATTTTGTTGTCTCATTAATTTTATAAAATTCTGGACTTTTATCTTGTCGAATACTTTTTCCCCCTTGCCTATCTCCTGGGACTCCATTACACACATACTCAATCATTTGATATTTTCACACAGCTCTTAGCTGCTCTGTTTTTTAACTCTGTTGTCTTTATATTGTAGTATGATTGTATTCAATTTTCTGATCCTTCCAAGAGTGTTGCTAAGCCTTTTGAAGAAATCCTTCTGTTCTGATGTGGCTGTTTTGGTTTTAATCTTTTTGGAATTTCTGTACGTTGGCTGAAATTCCTCATCTGTTCCCGTATGACATTGATATTTTATGCTGGATTATTTAATGTATAAAATTTAGATTTTGCTACTTACAAAATCTAGGTAACTTCTGAGTCTGATTCCTTTCTCTCTTGATAATAGGCTTTCTTTTCTTACTTTTGGGGTGCTGTATGTGTTTTACTGAACCATGTGCTGAAGAAGAGTGAGCTTGAGGTCAACAGTTTTCAAACTGAGAAAGGCATGGCCTTTCATCTGTCTGCCAGTGAACTAGCCTCTGGTCCATCGTTGGCCTGGGTGTGTGTTTTCTCATTTTTGTTCTCACCCTCAACTTACCCCAGGCCTCAAACATCTTCAGTGCTGGACAACTATTGCCTTGTGCTTAGAGTAAGGCTGACAGTGCCAGAGACATGTCCTCTGTGTGCTTGCTCCATCCTCAGCCTTCTGCAGCCCCTGCATGTCTGTGTCACAGAAGGGTCTGTGGAAGGTTGACTTGTGTGCCCCAGAAAAACATGTTCTCAATTTTGCTCTGCATCCCACTGGGGGTGAACCCACTGTAAATAGGACCTCTGGAGCATGTTCTTTTTAGTTAAGGTGTGGCCCAACTGAATGAGACTGGTCCTTAATCAGATAGCTGGAGGACCCAGAAATCACAGAAGCCAGGAAGGAGAAGACATCACCATGAACCAGGAGGCAGAGGTACAACCAAAGAATGATCCCCAGCTGCAGAATGCTGCAGCCTTCAGGGACAAAGCAAAGCCTTGCCAATGTCTTGATTTTAGACTTCTTCTAGCCTCAAAATCATGGGTCAATAAATTCCTGTAGCTGAAGCAAAAACCAGCTTTTCAGAGCAGTTCAGGCAAACTAAGCCAGTGGTACTTTTGTCCTTGTCCCCAGTGATAGACTGTGGTTTCTTTTTATTTGAGGCATGCCTCATGCTTGGTGAAGTCTCATAATATATGATTCCTTTTACATACAATGTCCGCAATCAGTAAATCTACGGAAACATATAATAGATTAGTGGATGCCTATGGTTAGATGTAGAGTGGAACTGGGCAGGAGAGAGCTTGACTACTAATGAGTATGAAGTTTCGTTTGTGGCGATTTAAATGTTCTAAAACTAAATTACTGTGATAGTTTTGCAAATCTGTGAATATACCCAAAAAAATTGAATTGTATCCTGTGAATGAGTGAATTATGTGATGTGTGAATCATATCTTAAAAAAGATGTTAAAAAAAAGAAGATATTTCACAAACCAGATTTTCCTAAAATTCCTCTAAAACGCAAAAGGCACACAGTAGTGAAAAAAACAGGTAACAATTGTTCTGGATGTTTTCCACTGCATAATACAATTGCCAGTTACTTAAATGGAAATAGAGGCAACCACATGGTCAGGGATTTCACTTCAACACAGCCAGTTCCATGTTGTGGGTTTTTTCACTGATATTGCTTACTCACAGGTTGGTTCCAATGCTCTTAGACAGGATTTCATGATTGTGAATTAAAAAAAAAAAAAACACAACAAAACATCAGAGGCATCTGTGGCTTCCACCTTCATTCAAAGGATTTCTGTCTCTTTCAGGTAGGCTCTGCTCTGCTAGAAACCCAAGGCTTCTAATCTTCTGTCATGGCAATAGCAACAGAAGACTGTTGCCTACTCAAAAGCTCTGAAAAAGAAACCCTAGAAAGGGGTTACTCTATAGGGGTTACATACCCATTTCTCAATCAGGGGGAGAAAAAGGAGTAATGCTAAGAAGGGAGAAAAAAGTATTATGTCCAATGGTAAATTTAGGAGTGACAACTTGTTATGCTCCTCTTTCTGTCAAAAGATTGGAATTGATGAGTGAGTTATAGGAATCATAAAGCTAGAGAACAAAATAGCTTAATTAAAATTAAAGCTAATTGGTGAGAGGCTGTAGATCTGTGACCAAATGATATTATTATATCTTGGACAAGTGCCAAACTTATGGGTGAGCTATTTTCCACATGGGGAAGGATATCAAACTACTATAAAGAAGAGAGATGTTGGAGAGCATTGAATTCCTTCACCCAGACTCACCCATCAGGTAAGTCACCATTCATCCTCCCTGTCCATTCTTTCCCTCCCTCCTGGCCCTTGTCCCGCTTTGGGGAGGAGCCGAGTGGAGAAATCAAAGGCCAAAGGCAAAATAACTGCTCCTATAGCTCTATCTTCTGAGTAGTGGAAGGCTGAGGAGGTATGATAAGTTTCCAAAACATACAGGGATGAGGGAGTAAGCACATTTTTTAAAAATTAGCCTAAGCTAAGGGACATACAGGTCTGCATTTACGCATACATGGATATACACACATATTACTGACAGCAGATCTTCATGTTTTCTGTGCTAACACAGAAAAAGGAGTGGCATTCTCTATTCCTTATCTCTTTGAATGGCTCTTCTGGAGGAAATGTTGAAAAGTTACATAAATAGCTAATACTGAGTAGAGAAAAAAACTTTCATTAACTACATTGAAATTGCTTATATATATATAATATCTTAAACCAATGGCACTTATATTAACTTTGCTAAATCAAATAATCATGATGAGATGATTACCACTGCATGACAGCACAATAATTCTTATTTAAATGGAATTGTAGAGGCCTCCGAATTAAAAACTAGCTATGCTACAATATTTCAGAAAAAATGATTATCTCATAATGAAAGTAAAATTAAAGATTTCTTCTCTCTAATAGTTTAAATGCTTTGTAAGTTAAAATACATAATACTAGAAAGCCCATGGCTTGGATTTTGTTATGTGGGTGATTGGCAATGAGAAAATGAAGATACAGTTTCTAGAATTATTATAATATAAAAAGAAACAGAATGGACTCTAGTAAGAAGGACATTGAGATCTGGAATAGGTGAAGGAATTGAAATGACACACATAGCTGTTCTAAATTTCTACAGGAAAACAGATGGATTAATATCCAAGTTACTCACATAATTTGCAAATAAATGTATAGACATGTTACTGACAACATTTGAGTAAACTTGGCAAAATTTAGAAGTTCTACAAGTTTGAAGTTTGACAAATAATTATTAAACTTTGAAAAGTTGGAGGAAGATTCTGTTTGCTGCTGATGTGTGGCATAATAGTACCTTCTTTTCTAAGGAACACATCATTAAAGTTGAAAGATGGTTCCTTAGAGGAGGAGGTGAACATAGACCCACAAAGAACAAATCATGTCAGCCTAGGCATTTGTGGACAAGATTTAGAAAAGTGCAATTTCAGGATGATGTATTAGTAGCTGATTGAAAAACTCAACCCAAAGAGGTGATTAATGGATAAATGTCAATGTGTATAGGTGGTTTTCAGTAGAATGCCATTGGCTTTATCCTTGGCCATGTCCTTTTCAAAATTTTATCAATCATTTGGATAAAAATATAAAAGACATGATTATCTAACCTGTGAATGACTAATAGCAAGGATGTATAGCAATCATGTTAAATGATCAATTAAATAATAGGGGCTTTAGATAAACCTTCTCAGAGGTGACAGGGTAGGATGTCATAAAAGGAAGGGCATCTTCAAGAGCAGAGTCAAGGACCATGGGTGAAAAAAGACCAGGGATGGACTATTTCTAGAAAGTAGACAGAGCCTAAACAAAGCTTGCTAACCTCAATGGTAGGGGCCCTTCAAAACATACACCCAGTAGGTTTCACCATTGTTATAGACCAGGGACTGCTAGTTGCCTCCCATTCTTCCCTCTTTCATTTGGGAACATTTATTGCCCTTATAGTTTCCCTGTTGCACCATTAGCTATAGAGAGTAGAGGGAGGCATGCAACTTGATTTTTGTTCATAGATCTCCTTATTAAGTGGGCACAGATTCAGGAGATGTAGAGCCTGCTGAGTTGTTGTGGAGGTTGTGAAGAGATGAGGATTTTGGTTCGTGCTATATGATGGAGGGAGAGGGAAGCAAATATTAGTGTCCAGAGAAATAGATTCTGTTGAACTCTGTAATTATTCAAATATATTCCTTGCCCCTCACTGGGGAAGAAATATACTTTTCCATCAAACTGACATCAGTTTTGACCTTGTGAATTGCTCTGGTGAATGAAAAGAAATGGAAGTTACATGTTTTTCTTCCTGGCAGAAACTTTACCAGCTCTCTTTTCCCTCTGCCTTAAGACTGAGGATGCCTCAGCATCTTGAGTCCCAGTGTAAATAGGACAAGGAATAGAGTGGCAGCCGTTCTGTTATGGATACAAAATGTGAGCGAGAAATAAAATTTTGTTGGCAGCCCCTGAGCGTTTTGAGTTGTTTGTTACCACAATATAACATAGGCTGTCCTGACCATTACTTTCTCTGAGAAAGGAAAGTCCTTTATTAACAGGCCAAATGAACTTTAATTAGACAGAAACTATGAAGTAAATAAACCACACCTATAATGCATATCTATTCAGCTGCTCTGTTAGAATACACATTACTCTGAACAAATATTTTTTATAATTTGCATATGCAAAAAGGAAAAGTTAAGGTATTAGTTAAGGTAGTTGACATGGTTTTTCCCCTCACTTCAACATTTCTATACATATTAGAAAAAACATTTTCTATAATATTACAGAATAAACTGAAGGTCCGATGTTGGTATGACCTACCCAAAATATGGAACTAGAAAGTTTTGGGCAAGTCCCTATGTCCTACCTAGCTGAACCCACTTTCAGTGTTCTTTCCATGACAAGATGTCTCCCCTCAAGTTTCATGGAAATGTAACTTCTAAACCTAAAAATACCTGTTTTTTTTAGTCTAACCTAGGTTCCTATGTAATGATTAATGACAAGTAGAAGCAAAGTTCTTTTTTTGCCCCCGAGGGAAAGCATGCCCGCAGTCCCTCACTACCACACATTATACAGCCAGGTTTCCCACATTTGGAGAAATCACAGGGCTCAGCACATCCCAAGTGCAATGGATAAGCCTCTTCCTGGGAAAACCACCTTAGTGATCGTAGTATCTCCCCTTCCAATTAAGCACAGAAGCAAAGTTCTAAAGTAAGATTATGTTTTGTTGCCTATCATAAGACAGATAGATATATACACACATACATATATATATAGATGGACACATGTATATCTGCTTATAAGAATCGATGGCTTTGAAATTGTTTCAGTTAAAAGTCTACCTACACCCTTATGGCATGTATATAGATTGTATATGGTTCAATATTTATAAAATATATTTTACAGAAAAATAGGAAGATCTAAATAATTGGTAGAAGGAGAAAGTTGAGAATATTATGGAATAATCTGGATCAAAGTTTATTATAGGAAATAGATCTTGCATAGTTGTGGAAGGAGTTGAGGAAATAAAGACCTACAAATTTTTGGAGAGAAGACACTGACCAGCTCTGGTGGGGAAGAAGTAGTTGTAACTTGTAGGAAGCTAGATGCGTCCAAATGCTGGAGTGGCTTGTGTGGGGAGGGAGTAGGGGTTTTGACTACTGCCTATGAGTCTAAAAGGGGAGCCTGGAGGCACTATTAGAATCCAGGTGAGCGTTCCTGAGGAGAGGGTGGTGGGAGAAGCCAGGACAAACTGCCAGACCCTCCCTCTTTGCCTCTATCCAATCACAACTTTCAGAGCCTAACCAAGACAGCTACTGCCTCTGGGTTCTCTGCAAGTGTCCCTGTGTCCAGACCTGAGATGGAACCATGCACGGAAGAGAATTCTGGGGAAAGAAATTCTAGTTTAGGTAAACTACACAAAACACCTACATTTTTAATCACTATTTCTGACTGTGTCTAACTGTAAACATTTGTGTGTCTCCGTCCTCCCTTTAAAATAAAACCTTTGTTTCACATACATGACAAAACTTACAGCAAATTCCAGTGTTTGAGGTGACTGTTAAAATTTCTCTGCCTCAATACCATGAAATTTAAAATATTCAATAAAGCAAAAGTGCTCTAACAATCACTAAGTCTAAACATACCTATACACTCTGTATATTTTAAAGCCTGAACGACACACCTTCTTCACCCCATACTTCAAAACATCTGATCCCCATCTGTGGAGCCTAGGTTTTCAAGGAGCATAGTGGAAAGTCAGATGATTAGCTCATTTTTAAAGTACATTTCAGGACTGACTTTTTATAATTCAGTTTTCACTGGCTTCAAGGCAGTATAAAAATGGTCCTACTTTACGAGGACTTTTATACTTGGCACTGTATTATATCAGCAAAGACAGGAAACAAATTAGGGCTCATTGACTCCACACAACAAGCAAGATGGTGGTTGTGGGGCATCTCAGAAGCTGTTGAAGACTTCTTATAGGATTTGGTCTTGTGTCCCATTGTTTGGGAGGGCATGAGGACTTTGTGCTCTGGATTAGATACTGTCAGGAAGTGGGGCTAATTCTGTTATTGTGTATTTATTAACTCATACCTAGAAGACAAGAGGATCCTGGGAGTTTCCATACTTTCTCTCCTTTTGGCTGGTAGCCTACTGTCTCTATAAGGTCTCCTGCTGCGACAAATTTGCCTTCTCATCCCACCTTGTCCGAGTGCATGCAAAATAAAGCTTGTTGTATACTTAAAAAAAAATCCAAAAAGACAAGAGGCATGAAGGCAGACTAAAGCTGTAATTGTTAAATAAGTATCAGTCCCTCATTCTATCCAGAGTAGCAGGATGCTTGGCTGTTTTTGAGGTTTGGACAAGGACCCTGTTCCTTCTGAGTTCACACGTGATTTCCAAGCGCCCTTATTTTTGTCTTGCTCCATTGTGGTCTTTGAGTGTGGCTTGTCTGAAGCTGGTGATCCATAAAATCGCTTATGTTCAACAGGAGAACGCCAGTGCCTGGCTGTGTCAGGCCAGCTCCCAGCTGTCAGCAGCTGCCTTCCTCTTTCTCATGGGTAACCTTTCAATTTTCAAACCCGTACGCTTAATTTGGCTTACACAGCCGTAACTTCGTCAAACACGATTAATTAAATCCTAACAGTATTCCATAAAAAATGGAAGGTTTTAATTAAATTTCAAAAGCAGTATATTCTTCGATAGGATAAGAGAAATAGCTTTATGGTGAGACATAAAAGAAAAAGGAACATTTTTACTTGTGAATACTATATCACAGAAAGATCAGTTACATGAGGATTTTAGAGAAAATCTTTCTCTTCTGCCCTTTAAAGGTAGGTGTTCGTCCTTCAGGCTGAATATTTTTATCTAGTGAAAAGAAATAGTTCAAAATATCCAAATCTGTATTTCGGTGACCTGTTAATTCCCTGAATATGCCTCAGTGATTCTCAATAGGAAGGTTTGGTAACACCTGGTCCCCACAGCAACGTATGTTATCTGATCTTTCTCATGTCTGTGACTAAGTTATGGTGAAGGTAAGAAGCTCTGCGTGCAGCTTCCACGAAGTGCTCTTCACGCGGTTTGGAAAGTGGCTGTGAAGGCTGAAGCTCCACCAGGATCTCTGAAAATGGGGACCCCGCTCTAGGGAGGGCAGAGAAAAAAGTAGGAAGAAATGCAGCGTTGGACCCCCGAGCTGCCTCCCTCCTAAATCTAAATTAGACAGAAATTAACTTCCACACGTGTCTTGCTTTTCGGTCATATCCAGCATATCCAATGCTAACTGATACGCCTGCTTAAGTGGGCTTCCCAGAATATTTTCTTGAAATGTTTCCAGACTATCTTAAGTAAATCTGAAATTTGCAGAACTGTGATCTGTGTCCTAGTATGTGGTTGATTAAAAAAAAAAAAAATCTGTGTAATTGTTTTTGGTTTTGCTGTGCTTTTATTTACAAAGAAATCCTTTTCAAAATAGATAAGCACGTTGTTTTTCACAGGTGTTGGTTATCTTTTCAATATATTCATTATAGAAATAAATTCTACTGTCTTCAGGATTGCATGATTTATTTAAATAACATTTATGTAGAATTACAACATTTTGTTGTTTCAGTAATAGTGAGTGGATATTTTCCATTGATCAATCCATTGTTATTTTCCTTCCTTTAACTAAAACCACATCTGCAGTAATAAATAGTGATTACCTTCCTTCTTGCCATTCTTTACTCCAACAGGATTCATCAGTTTTTCCGTAGTTTGAATTTACCTTCTCTCTTTTGCATTATCAGTTCCCTTGGCATTCTTAATTTATAAGCCATAAATTTAATTAACACATAAAATTATTCTTTGAGATTAACAAAATATTGAATTGGGCTCATTCCAAGCAGGAATCAAGATTTACATTATTAAAGTCTCCCCTTCACCTCAAAACAAAGCTACACCCAACACGTCTGTTTTTCAAAGCTAATAGTCAAGTCATTTTGGAATATTGCATTTGGCTTATTAATTTAATAAGTATTTTCTTAATTCATTAGGTCTTTTCAGTATTTATATTTTATTTTAATTGATAAAAATTTGTCTAATTATACTGTTCTAAGAATACTTTAGCATTTTGACTAGAAATCAGTGAATGTTTATTGATGGAAAACACACATTAAAATGTTTCATGAACAGTATTTATAGGAATTTCATCAACAAAGGAAATCAAAATTTTCTAACAGTGCCCCTTCAGTCATTTGAAATAGGAATTTTACTTTCAATAAATGACTTTAAAAATACTTTTTAAAATCTACAGTGTGAGGGATAGTCACTTGTGAATTTGTATGCCAAAAAAAATCATAAAATTAATTTGTCCCAGCAGATTTTAGAATGTAGCTGAAAATAAATGAAGAGACATTGTCAATTGCTACAAACACAGATTGTAAATAAGGGGATTGACATTTAGGGAGAAAGGACAGAAATACGGGAAAATAGTAATGAGTCCGCATTGAGGACACAAGTTCTTCTTCTAACGCTCTTCTACTTTCCCACCCCATCCCCTGCTCCACTGTCCTTCCCCTCTCCTCCTACCAGTGAAAAGTATGACATCTCAGTCAGGCTCTTTTGGAAATAATTGTGACCTCTTGGAGGTTGGGGGTAGACACCTAAACACCACCCCCACACCCCCCTGCCTGGAGGAAACATTCCCTGATGCATTCCTGCTTCAGCTTCTGAGTCCCACAGTCTCTTTGATCCAAGTGACTTTATTCAGAGCCCTGGTCCCAAGCCAGGCAGCTGCACCCCTTGGGAAGATGTTCTGCTGCACGGGGCATCTGGTCATGGGAGAAATGAAAAGCAGCCTATGCTCCACTCCCCAGCCTTGTGACCTTGCCCTGGTCTACATCCGCTTTGTGCAATGTGCACCTTTCCAAATTCCCACAGAGAAAACACTTGCCCCAGTGGTGGCCCTGGTCCACCCTCTGCAACTCTGCTAAAATTAGTACCCAACTATTCACTTTCTGACTGCAGCCCCTTCCCCTAGGAATGGGCTCTGTCACTCTGTTTCCCTTTGACTACATGTTGGCTACACTATGACTTCACACTTTCTCCATTTCTCCCACTAGGTAGATTGAGTCTTGTCCCCCAGAAAAGACATGTTCTTCATCTTAATCCATGAGCCTGTGGGTGTGAACCCACTGTAAATAATATCTTTGAATATGTTAAGGCAAGTTGGGATTTGGACTCACTTGTGAACAGAGTCTTTGAAAGGCCTACTTTGGTGCAACCAACTGCTCAGGGTTGGTCTTAATCTGTTTTACTAAAGGGGTTATAAACAGAACCTGAAGTCACAGAACCAGAAAAAAATTGGACATTGTCATGTGACAAGAAGCAGAGCTACAAGCCAAGCCAGCTGCAGATTTCTACAGAAGCAGGGAGAAAGCAAGCCTTGATGATATCTTGGTTTTTATATCTGCTTTCAAAAACATAAGCTAATAAATTCCTGTTGTTAAATCAAAACCAGTTAGTAGTATTTGTGATAGCAGTTCTGACAAACTGATACCCACATTCTGTTTTTATCTCCTAAAATTGTACACCCATCCAAACCTGGAAATCAGAATCCTTCTTGGTTCCTTCATTTCTGAAATTGGGTTAGATACGCCATCCCAGCTGCTTAACCTTGAGCAAGCTACCTAACTACTATGAGACTTCTTTCATTTTGTCTGTTGTAAAATGGAAGAGGGAACACAAATCTCATAAGTTTATTGTCAGGTTTAAATGATTTAATCCATGAATAGAACAAGTGCTTTATTCTTAATAAGCATTCAAAATTGTTGGATTACGTCATCATCATCATCATCATCATCACAGTTATATCCTTGTGAAATTTACCTCTGATTGTGAATCCTTGTTCCTGCCTCTTTGACCTGGGATAAGTGGCTATTGTTGATGAAGAACACTCATCTGGTTGGAATCTAATTTATTACAAACAGCATAAGAATGTGAAGGTGCTGGAACAATTACCAGGATAAATGCAGCCAACAAGTTGGCTTGAATACTTGTCACCAAATTCCCTTAATCAAACAGCTAAGAGTTGGTTTCATCGAAGTATAGTCAGAGATCAGAAATGTTTTGTGTTTATACTCTCCACCCCAAACCTCAGATCTTATGTGTAGTAAAAAGTCGAGATTCATTTTTTGGCCCTCAGAAGTCACTGACTGGCACCACAATCTTTAAACAGATTTTAATGTCAGTTTGAAACTGAGCCCTAGATAAGCCAGAGCACAGTCCTCCGGGGCTGTCTGATCTGCATAGTTAAGATTCACTCTTTTCAAACTGGGAGATCACGTATTTATTGTTGTTGTTGATGCTAAATTACTGATTCACACAAGGATATAATTGTTCTCTGATGTATTATTTCAGAGACATTTATGAACCTTGATGTCGTTTGGGTCCAATCACATCTCTTACTTATTTGCATAAGCTTACGTATCTCTGGTTTTTATTCAGTACAGTGTACATTTGGCTTAGAGTTTCATAGCATATTTAAAATAATACAAATTCTCAATTTTAAATATAATTTAATTATTTATGTCACATAACGAAATCTGAGGCTTAAAATAAAGGATAACTTGCCTGTTCTTACCAGGTAAGAGAAAGCTTTAAAAGAGACTCAAAAGAAGATAGAAGGCAAAAAAAAAATTACTATTTACTTGTATTTAAAGACAATTAGCTGTATTTTAAAAATAACATATTTCAAATACTTATCTTCCTTGAACCCAAGGTTTTCTTTTTGTATTGTGTGTTTCCTCACTATTATTTTCCCTTTTTATCTTCAATTTTATTGATACATATTAATAAAACATAAATTCATCCAAAAAGTATGGTGTAATCACATTTGTGCATTCATCACCCCAATCACCCCCAAAGCACTTTCATTATTCAAATAATAAAAATTAACAAAAAACAAACAAACAAAACTACTGGCCTCTCAATCTTTCTATGCCTTGCCTACATAAATAGCTGCTCTTCTTTTTCCTCCTCTCTAGTATATTTGTATTTATATTTTGTAAAGACAGTCTTATATATGCACTATCACCCATATTCGTGTTTTACATGGGGTTTTACTATTTTATACAGTCCCATGTTACAGTTTAGAGCTCTCCTTCTAGTACTACACATGACCTTAAATTTTCTCTTTCAACTATTGTCATAGCCATACAATAGCACTGCTAGTTAAAAACACCATGATCTGCTTTAACCATTTCTATTCATTTCTAAAGATTTACAAACAATCTTTTTAACAATTCTGCACAGATTAAACTTCAGCTTTCCATTCTCTACCCTAGTTCTATTTTCTGGTGACCTACATTCTAACTATTAACTCAGTGAGTTTACACAGTATATTTAGTTAATAATAGCACAATCATACAGTTATTTGGCCTTTTGTGTCTGGCTTGCTTCACTCAGCATAATGTCCTCCAGGTTCATCCATATTGTCATATGCTTCACGACTTCATTTCTCCTTACCACTGCATAATATTCCATCTTGTGTATACACCACAATTTGCTTATCAATTCATCAGTTGATGGACACCTGCATTGTTTCCAACTTTTGGCAATAGTGAATAATGCTACTATGAACATCGATCTGCAGATGTCTGTTCTTGTCTCTGCTCTCAGTTATTCTGGATATATATCTAGTAATGGAGTTGCTGGGTCACATGGCAAGTCCATATTCAACTTCCTTAGGAACTGCCAAACAGTCCTCCACAGCAGCTGTACCATACAACATTTCCACCAACAGTGAATAAGGGTTACTATCTCTCCACATCCTCGCCAACATTTAAAGTGCTCCAACTTTTTAACAGAGGCTAGTCTAATAGGTGTGAAATGATATCTCATGGTAGTTTTGATTTGCATTTCCCTATTCTTTACTGATGTTGAATATTTTTTCATGTTTTTCTTTACCATTTATATTTCTCCTTTGGACATTTAACTTTTCAAGTCTTTTGCCCATTTTTTAATCAGGTAGTTTGTCTTTTTATTGTTGAGTTGTATGATCTCTTTGTATATCATAGATATTAAACCCTTAACGGATATGTCATTGCCAAATATTTTCTCCCATTGGCTTGGCTGGATTTTATACTTTTGACAAAGTCTTTCAAGGTGCAAAAGTGTTTAATTTTGAGGACTTCCAGTTTATCAATTTTTTTTCTTTTGCTGCTTGTGCTTTGGGTGCAAGGTTTAAGAAACTACCACCTACCACAAAATCTTGAAGATGTTTTCCTACATTTTCTTCTGGGAGTTTATGGTTGTAGCTTTTATATTTAGGTCCTTGATCCATTTTGAGTTAAATTTTGTATAAGGTGTGAGATAGGGGTCTTCTTTCTTTCTTTTGGATATGGCTATCGAGTTCTCCCAGCACCATTTGTTGAATAGACTGCTCTGGCCCAGCTGGGAGGGATTAACAGCCTTGTCAAAAATCACTTTATTATAGATGTGAGGGTCTATTTCTGAGTTCTTAATTCAGTTTAATTCATCAATATGTCTGCCTTTATGTTGGCGTTCAGGAACTGGGTCAGTGAAAACGGTGCCGCGGATGAGAAAGAAAGAGACAAAGAGGAGAAGAAACTGGGATCAGGGGTCTCTCCCTCCGATATGGAGAGAAAAGCCCAGCCACCTTACAAAGTGTGGCTTTTATTCTGGCTTTAGAACAAAGAAAATATGAGTGAGCATGTGCAAGGTAATAGATACTTGACAGTTACATCTTACTGAAATCAACAAGTCTTAAAGGTCAATAGCTCAGTTCTTTGTTACATTTCTGCAATTCACAGGCATAATCTCAGGATGTTTCCCCACCCAGCTCCTATTAGCATGAGACTGGAGGGCTTGTTTATTACATTCCAAGGTGACCTTTCTGTCAGTA